>CANNZV010000642.1:0-27500 GCA_947561585.1 Caprella mutica
GATGTACTATCAGAGAAAAGAGTCACTGTAATGATGTACTATCAGAGAAAAGAGTCACTGTGATGATGTACTATCAGAGAAAAGAGTCACTGTTGATGATGTACTATCAGAGAAAAGAGTCACTGTGATGATTGTACTATCAGAGAAAAGAGTCACTGTGATGATGTACCTATCAGAGAAAAGAGTCACTGTGATGATGTACTATCACTGAAAAGAAGTCACTGTGATGTACTATCAGAGAAAAGAGTCACTGTAATGATGTACTATCAGAGAAAAGAGTCACTGTGATGATTGTACTATCAGAGAAAACAGTCACTGTGATGATGTACTATCAGAGAAAACAGTCACTGTGATGATGTACTATCAGAGAAAAGAGTCACTGTGATGATGTACTATCAGAGAAAAGAAGTCACTGTGATGATGTACTATCAGAGAAAAGAGTCACTGTGATGATGTACTATCAGAGAAAACAGTCACTGTGATGATGTACTATCTGAGAAAACAGTCACTGTGATGATGTACTATCAGAGAAAGACAGTCACTGTGATGATGTACTATCAGAGAAAAGAGTCGCTGTGATGATGTACTATCAGAGAAAAGAGTCACTGTGATGATGTACTATCAGAGAAAAGAGTCACTGTGATGATTGTACTATCAGAGAAAAGAGTCACTGTGATGACTGTACTATCAGAGAAAAAGAGTCACTGTGATGATGTACTATCAGAGAAAAGAGTCACTGTGATGATGTACTATCAGAGAAAACAGTCACTGTGATGATGTACTATCAGAGAAAACAGTCACTGTGATGATGTACTATCAGAGAAACAGTCACTGTGATGATGTACTAGCAGAGAAAAACAGTCACTGTGATGATGTACTATCAGAGAAAAAGAGTCACTGTGATGATGTACTATCAGAGAAAACAGTCACTGTGATGATGTACTATCAGAGAAAAACAGTCACTGTGATGATATGTACTATCAGAGAAAAGAGTCACTGTGATGATGTACTATCAGAGAAAAGAGTCACTGTGATGATTGTACTATCAGAGAAAAGAGTCACTGTGATGATGTACTTATCAGAGAAAACAGTCACTGTGATGATGTACTATCAGAGAAAACAGTCACTGTGATGATGTACTATCAGAGAAAAGAGTCACTGTGATGATGTACTATCAGAGAAAAGAGTCACTGTGATGATGTACTATCAGAGAAAAAGAGTCACTGTGATGATGTACTATCAGAGAAAAGAAGTCACTGTGATGATGTACTATCAGAGAAAAGAGTCACTGTGATGATGTACTATCAGAGAAAAGAGTCACTGAGATGATGTACTATCAGAGAAAACAGTCACTGTGATGATGTACTATCAGAGAAAAGAGTCACTGTGATGATGTACTATGAGAGAAAATATTCACTGTGATGATGATGTACTATCAGAGAAAAGAGTCACTGTGATGATTGTACTATCAGAGAAAAGAGTCACTGTGATGATGTACTATCAGAGAAAAAGAGTCACTGTGATGATGTACTATGAGAGAAAATATTCACTGTGATATTCTTTTTCACACAATATTTATCTATTAATTATCAAGTACAAATTAGTCTTCATGCAAACAAATCACTATGTAATTATTAGCTACAATAAGATGAGTACTCTCATAGAGAAAGATGAAGTTTACTTCAGGAAACCATTTAAGAAAACTGCTGAAATTCATTTTCATGGTAGATTAGAATATGAGAACTCATTTTATTTAAAAAACTGATCATGTGACATTTTTCGTTCTCCTATAATCTTTTCTCTCATGGAATTTGCAAAAGATATTGCTGTAAAGATGGTATAAGGAAATGAAGAACAAAGACACTCACAGTTTTATGCCAGACATCTGCGTGCTCTTTCTCTTGTTTTCCTTGTCTTCTGGTTTGATTTTTGCCCAGGAAAGACGGCTAGTTTCTTCTCCTTGTTAGACTTCTTGTTTATCACACAGGTCTCCTCCACGTTTTTGGCACACAGTTTGTGAATGTTCATTCTCACAATCTGAAACAAAAAGGAGTAGAATTTTAATACAATGAAATTTCGAATGATGATATCCTATGATTAGATCATTTAATAACTTTTAAAGTAGCTAACTGTTACTAAAAAATATCTGGCATTAGTATCGACAACAGGTTTTTCAAGAGTATATTCACAAGATTCTTTCACAAGAGAGGTTGCAACCATCATTCACAAGAGAGGTTGCACCATCATTCACAAGAGAGGTTGCACCATCTTTCACAAGAGAGGTTTGCACCATCTTTCACAAGATAGGTACACCATCTTTCACAAGATAGGATACACCGTAGCACCATCTTTCACAAGATAGGTACACCATCTTTTACAAGATAGGTACACCATCTTTCACAAGATTAGGTACACCGTACACCATCTTTCACAAGGATAGGTACACCGTACACCATCTTTCACAAGATAGGTACACCATCTTTCACAAGAATAGGTACACCATCCAGAAGTCATTCAATTCACATAGATATTCATTAACAAATATCAGAGGCTCTTGCACATGCCTACACCTCAGCAATAGAGTTTTTCTTGTGTGATTCAACAATTCAGGCCTACCACCATTCAAAGATCTCTTGATCGTGTCCTTGCTAAATTCAGTATCTGCTTCCTGTAGAGCATTCTGAATTTCTGATCAAGTGAAATGGGTTTCTTTTTCCACCTTTCGAACATTAGCATCATTTAATGTACGTTGCCAACCACTTCTTCTAAGATTTTGAGTAGTATCACCTTGTCTCCACATTCTCACGCCAGCCCCTAACTGTATACTCATCCCCAAATATAATTTTGAAGCTATTCTTCTGTACCTTTTTCCATCTCTATAGCCTGCCATGATTTCTTAGTGCAAATCTCTTGACAATTTCTGTTTTTAGCCAATTTAAAATCGATATTGAAAGAAGCAACATCAACAGTGTATCACAGCTGTTATCATCTGACGTGACTACAGTCATAAACAACTTACTATCTTCTGATTGGTTGAAATATTACAGCATGTCAATATGGCAAGATACCAAGATGAAATGACTGCTCAGGCAGTGCTTATGCATGATAATTGACAGAGTGTCAAACACTTTTGCATTTGATTAATTTGATTTTTTGTTAATAAATAATTATCAACTAATTATTTCTCCATTTCAATTATATTTTTGAATAGATAATGTCCGTTCACATAATAATAGTGAATTTCATTAATTTTGACTTGGTATATTTTGAGAAAAAGAAGAAAAACCAATGTGACGAATAATTTTGCTACCCACTGTAGGTACACCATCTTTCACAAGATTATACAATGTATTCTAGGTACACCACTCACTAGCACACTGGTACCCCTGAGGGGCTATGCCCCATATCAGGTCCTGGCACTGACTGCAGAAGGTTGCGTTGAAGTACGTCAGTTGGTTGAAGCAGTGGTCTCTGACAGTTTGCTGAAATTTTGAAACGAGGCTTGAGAAATATGCTGATTAACAAGAAAACCTCAAGAAATTTATAAAAATCTTTATATATTATTTTTCAGAAGTTGATTGTACAGTCTTCCAATTACATACTGAAAAATATAATTAATAGCAAATGAAGAATCAAGAGTAAGAAGATAATGCATTTTACAGTTACTAATTTCACATTTACAAATAGAAACAAATTTTAATACTTGTAGATATTTAAAATAAACAACAAATAAAATGACTCCTAGCTCCTTACCTTTTTGTTCCCCTTAAAGAATTTACTCCTGAGGGGTCTGTCCTTGTTGTTGACGAAGAGGGGACACTTGTCTATGATGGCCAGTGCCCTGGGACACTTCACATTGAACCACTTCCAGAGAATGGTGGCGAGACTGGATGCCATCACCAGGGCCTCATCACCTTTCCAATCGTCACTACTGCAATTGCAAAAAAGAAAATATTAAAAAATAAGCAACATAGATAAGAAAATATATAAAAAATGAGAAAGAGATAAGAGTTTGAAGCTAACTAAATATTCATGTAAGAAAGATACATCCTAAGGAAGATTAATTCCTGGAATATTCCCTTGATATCCAAGGAATAAACCCTTGTTGCCAGGAATGGTTGTTGTTTCGATAGAAGGCACTAAACTAGTTATATTTAATTGCATTAATAAAACTAATGTTCAAGTGTATTGTTACATATGAAATACTGAAAATATATAGATGAAATTTCCCCTACTAGCTATATAGTGACAAACAATGGATAAAAATAATTACAATTTTATATTTTTCTCAATGCCTAACATAAGGTTTACTTTTTGGGCATTTCCTTGTATATGTTTTTATGTATACATGTCCGTGATTACTTCTATAGCTATAGTTATTACTATGACGAATGTAATCATAATATGCTAGGGAAATTCATATAGTATATTATATTTCTACTGTTTTTGCTCTATTTTTATACGCAATATATTTATATATCAGCTTATGTAGGAAAACAAAATTAATGAGAGAGATCTATACACTGTAGGTTAAAATAACTAAATAACTAAATCTGATGACTCGAACCATCTGTGGATAGTTAAGTGACACCAATAATAATAACATTGAAAACTTATTGTTTTTAACGTTAAAGTACACTTTTCTGAAAGACACATTCAACTGGATGCTAATTAGTTAGTATAACTATAGGGAGAAGAATACTCCACTAACATGTTGTGGACATGTTCCAGTCATCAATTATTTCTCTGAACTATTTTATTATTGCAGTGGAACTCCTCTATAATGAACTAGCTCACTATATATTCATTTATGTTCATTATTTTGGCTGTTTTACGTTGGATTTCTGTTAGTTGACTATTGTATGATGGTTCATCACTGTATTACTAATCACCTACTATTACTTTATGTAGCTAGTTATTATTATATAGGTTGCCCTAATAGCAAACTGTGCTTGATTGGGGCCATGAGTACACTTTGTTACTACTCTCTAATGTACTCTCATTACTTCGTTACTACTCTCTAATGTACTCTCATTACTTCGTTACTACTCTCTAATGTACTCTCATTACTTCGTTACTACTCTCTAATGTACTCTCATTACTTCGTTACTACTCTCTAATGTACTCTCATTACTTCGTTACTACTCTCTCATTACTTCGTTACTACTCTCTAATGTACTCTCATTACTTTTCACCATACTCTATCCTTTGTTAAATCATTTCCTTGCTTGTATAGTTATGTAGAAGCCAAGGGTTGCATAGCAAATTGATGGCTATTTTATGGCGGACTAAACAAAATATGTCTACTATACAGTATACAGGGTATTTTATTTCTCAGGACTCTACTATCAGGATGGTTCACTATACAGGGTAGCTACTTCATTACAGAGGAGTTATACTGTAATAATTAGTACATCATTTTGCTGACCTGACACTCTCCAAAAAAGGAACTAGCAGGTCCTCCACAATAGCAGTCTCCTTTGACTTGTTATTCACACTCTCCAACAGTATGTGGTCAGCAGGGCCAAAGATGTTACCCAGACCTGCAGTTCTCATCGATCTGAAGTCCGCCAACTGTTCGCTGATGACTCCTCGAGCACGTGAACGAACCTTGTTGAAAACCTGAGGGAAAATATACCTAGTTAGAAAATTCAGTAACGATTCAAAGAAAAGTTTTATATCATATTAAAAATAAAAGTCCAGACATAGCTAACTAACTGAGAATTTTTTTTTTTGGGGATAGGTAGCTAGATAATTTAAATCAAATGTTGAAGATTTAATAAACTTTAAAGTTTCAACATTGAGCTTAGCTAAATAACCTCAGGAAACTCTTCATAATTCATTGAGTCAAAAGAAAATCCATCTTTTCGATTATCCTCACCAATCTTAACCTCTAAATCATGACTCACCTTCTTGAGTGAAGCCTCTAAATCATGACTCACCTTCTTGAGTGAAGCCTCTAAATCATGACTCACCTTCTTGAGTGAAGCCTCTAACTCATGACTCACCTTCTTGAGTGAAGCCTCTAACTCATGACTCACCTTCTTGAGTGAAGCCTCTAAATCATGACTCACCTTCTTGAGTGAAGCCTCTAACTCATGACTCACCTTCTTGAGTGAAGCCTCTAACTCATGACTCACCTTCTTGAGTGAGGCCTCTAAATCATGACTCACCTTCTTGAGTGAAGCCTCTAACTCATGACTCACCTTCTTGAGTGAAGCCTCTAAATCATGACTCACCTTCTTGAGTGAAGCCTCTAACTCATGACTCACCTTCTTGAGTGAGGCCTCTAACTCATGACTCACCTTCTTGAGTGAAGCCTCTAACTCATGACTCACCTTCTTGAGTGAGGCCTCTAAATCATGACTCACCTTCTTGAGTGAAGCCTCTAACTCATGACTCACCTTCTTGAGTGAAGCCTCTAACTCATGACTCACCTTCTTGAGTGAGGCCTCTAAATCATGACTCACCTTCTTGAGTGAGGCCTCTAACTCATGACTCACCTTCTTGAGTGAAGCCTCTAACTCATGACTCACCTTCTTGAGTGAGGCCTCTAAATCATGGCTCACCTTCTTGAGTGAAGCCTCTAACTCATGACTCACCTTCTTGAGTGAAGCCTCTAACTCATGACTCACCTTCTTGAGTGAAGCCTCTAACTCATGACTCACCTTCTTGAGTGAGGCCTCTAACTCATGACTCACCTTCTTGAGTGAAGCCTCTAACTCATGACTCACCTTCTTGAGTGAGGCCTCTAACTCATGACTCACCTTCTTGAGTGAGGCCTCTAACTCATGACTCACCTTCTTGAGTGAAGCCTCTAACTCATGACTCACCTTCTTGAGTGAAGCCTCTAACTCATGACTCACCTTCTTGAGTGAGGCCTCTAAATCATGACTCACCTTCTTGAGTGAAGCCTCTAACTCATGACTCACCTTCTTGAGTGAAGCCTCTAACTCATGACTCACCTTCTTGAGTGAGGCCTCTAAATCATGACTCACCTTCTTGAGTGAGGCCTCTAACTCATGACTCACCTTCTTGAGTGAAGCCTCTAACTCATGACTCACCTTCTTGAGTGAGGCCTCTAAATCATGGCTCACCTTCTTGAGTGAAGCCTCTAACTCATGACTCACCTTCTTGAGTGAAGCCTCTAACTCATGACTCACCTTCTTGAGTGAAGCCTCTAACTCATGACTCACCTTCTTGAGTGAGGCCTCTAACTCATGACTCACCTTCTTGAGTGAAGCCTCTAACTCATGACTCACCTTCTTGAGTGAGGCCTCTAACTCATGACTCACCTTCTTGAGTGAGGCCTCTAACTCATGACTCACCTTCTTGAGTGAAGCCTCTAACTCATGACTCACCTTCTTGAGTGAAGCCTCTAACTCATGACTCACCTTCTTGAGTGAAGCCTCTAACTCATGACTCACCTTCTTGAGTGAAGCCTCTAACTCATGACTCACCTTCTTGAGTGAGGCCTCTAACTCATGGTCAGGCTGTTCACTTTTGAGAGTCTCATCAATGTCCTTTAGGTGGTTGACGTCCAGATTGGTGAAGAGGGGCAAGGGACACCCGGGCAAGAGGAAGCAAGAGTGTATCTCATAGGCCCACTTCTTCATCTCCTTCAGTGAGCCACTCTGGTACAACTCAGTGATCAAAATGAAGAACTGGGGAGAAAGAGAATTAGACCTTAGTGCAGTAAAGAACACATTACAAGATGATTGCTTTACATTCAATACAGTGAAAGTCCTCTATAGTGAACTTCAAATAGTTCACTATAGAGAGATTACTCTACTATAGAGGATTTAAAATATAGCGAACAGAAAACTAACCTTTCATGACATGCTATGGAAAATATTTTCTTTCACAGAACTCTAAAAGTCATGATGTTTTACTACACATGACTTCATTTCAGGGGAGTTGCACTGGTAGAACTCTTCTCACATGAAATATAACTAATTGACTATATAGAGATGCATAAAAACTTATGAATATTTGTGGCAGACTAAACTAAATATGTTCATTGTAGAGGTAAGTTTCTACTAATCAAACTGATTCACTATAGAGGAGTTCCCCCGTATTACCAAATGGAATATTTCCAATGAACATCACTGCATCATTATAAACAATATTGGTTCGTGCCTAGGTATCTAAGTAGCTACATTCCTTGTACAGAATAAACTACTCAATGAAATCTAATGACTACTTTGACAGTCATTAGCCATATTAGCTTCTACTCTTTGGAACTACCTACTCCATATCCTTAATTTACTAACAATTATTACCCTAGTTAGTATGGAAGGAACAAATATCACCCAGAATATTAGGATTTTCTTATTGAAATTATTAGGTAATTTATTGAATGCGTTCAAAGCTTAGCTACTTAATTATAATTAAATAAGACATGATGCATTACACTTGTTAATATTATCTACTTCAAAAATATACACTGCTGATCAATAATATAAGACCGTTTGAAAATTAGATAAAAAACTAACATTTTGTAGATAGTGTTGTGAATTTATAAATATAGGTTGCTGATAACAGTCTACATAAATGTTCCAAATAAAAAACAATTGCACCATCAGCTTTTTCTTAAATCTGCATTTTTATGAAATAAGGCGTTTAACACTTGATCATAAACATAAGACCACATAACTTAAATTAGGATAAATACCAAATAACAAAGAAAATGTCAACAAAATTGACTTTAATAGTGAGTTCTGCCTTCATTGCTTCTGATTACTTCAAAAATTCTCTGCGGCATACTGGAAATGAGGGTTTCTAGCAGTGTAAGGGGAACGTTGCTCCAACTCGTCAAAATGGACTCTCGAAGCTCATACACAGTGGCACACTGCTTTCCATTTTTGTAAACATCCCTTGCCATCCACCCCCAGAGGTTTTCTATAGGATTCAAGGCCAGGAAGCATGCGGGATGCTTCAAAACCCGGACACCACTCTCCTCTAAGAAGCTCATTGTCCTGCGTGCTCTATGAATTGCAGCATTATCCTGCTGGAAAACCCACCCATTTCCACACAACCGTTCTCCTTCGGTCACCAGATTAGCATTTTGAAGCATTGTGATGTAGCCAGCTGCAGTTTGACGACCATGAACAATCTGCAACTCCATCGTTCCTATGGATGAAAATGCTCCCCACACCATTACGGAGCCTCCACCGCTGTGCCGTGTAGAGTAGATCTCAGGAGGCATTTCTTTGTCATGCCAGTACCTCTGGAAGCCATCTGGACCATCAAGATTAAACTTCTTTTTGTCTGAGGAGAGGACTTGCATCCAGTTTCCAGTGTCCCACGTTTGGTAATCCTGACTGAATCTCAGACGGTCATGCTTGTGGCGTGGTAAGAGCCGGGGCACCTGCAGACGCTTTTTGTTCACCATCCCATTGATGCGTAACTGTCGTCTAATGGTTATTGGGCTGCAATCCGCACCTGTAGCCTCCTTAATTTCCCTAGAAGTTAGTCCTCTGTCCTTCTTCACTACACGTTTGATCCTCCTATTCAGCGCAGAGGAAATTTTTCTTGGTCTACCTGTAGATTTTGCCTTTCCATAGTTTTAGGGATCCTTTAAGATGTTGCATACTGCAGTTTTGCTTCGATTCAACTTGTCAGCGATCGCCCGTTGTGACAAACCCAGTTGGTGGAAATCTAAGATTCTGGCACGTTCAATTTCACTTAGTTTAGACGCTTTTGGCATTGTGATACCTTTATGCTATGGCTGCTAATTTTAAACTGAGTGAAAAACTATGAAATAACCCTAATTTCAGCTTTTTTGCACCATGGACTTATGTTTATGATCAAGTGTTAAACGCCTTATTTCATAAAAATGCAGATTTAAGAAAAAGTTGATGGTGCAATTGTTTTTTATTTGGAACATTTATGTAGACTGTTATCAGCAACCTATATTTAAAAATTCACAACCCTATCTACAAAATGTTAGTTTTTTTATCCAATTTTCAAACGGTCTAATATTATTGATCAGCAGTGTATGTACTTTCAACTAATGCTGGCTGTGGCTATCAATTCGAGCTGGTTATAGCTGTCAGTTCTAGTTAGTTACTCACTATGCTGGCAGGATCACAGTTGGACACCACATAATTCATAAAGACTGCCAGGTAAGCTGGTAGTTTTTCCAAATCACTGAGACTGACGAAAGGACCGTGACCTTCAACCTGAAAAGAGAAAATAAACACAAGCTCTATCAGAATGATATTTAGCATATAGCTAGTGTGTAGCTAGCTACAATGTAAAAAAATCAGAAATCCATTGTATAAAAGCAGAAGTCCCCAGACTTTCATTTCTCAACGTAAACTTATGATTAATGCACATCCACGGACCCCCTTTCATAATTATAAAGAATAGCAAATGTCTATACTTCAGAAAATGAATTGATACGTGTATGATCTAGTGTAGTGGTGAATAAATGAAAAACTACATTGAAACACCATTTGGAAAATTAAAGGGAAGTATGTACCTAACTGCTGAAAATAGTCGAAAATGCCACAAACCAAGAGGGGTTCACCTCTGGTTCATAGGTTCACATTGGGAAACCTTGTTCTAAACATAAATTAACCAGCACTGATTCAACTGTTAGAGAGAAAGTTAGGTACAAAATGAACGGCAGTGTTAGATAGATTGTCTTTATCATTTTTTTTATTATAAAAACTCAACAAAATAAAAGAATAGGTTTAAGAATGAGTGTAGCTACTCACAGCCTGTGGCTCCTGGTCGGCAAAGTCCTCTTCCTCCATGCTCATGATGTTCTTCTGAGTCCAGTGCATGGCAGTGGGGGTCATTTGAGCAGAGGGGGAGGGGGACTGAAACAGGGGGGGGGGGGGGGTTAAGATCATATCACATGAATAAATGAGGGGAATAACAAAATGGGCAGCAAAAAGATCCCCAGAGAATGTTTTCATAGTTAAAAATATGAGAAATAAAATGATAAACGTTAGTGAATGATAAAACTATCATCTATTCAGAGATGATAGTTTTATCTGCAGGTGCATTGACTGCAATATGTAGCTACCTGTAACATACCACCTAACATAAACAATAAGTATTGTGCATTCGTCACATAGTTGATATTAGGGTTGTGACGATAGGCTTTGAAAATATAATCTCAAATAGCTACATCACAGACGAAACAAAATCGTTCCAAATACCTTCTAGCTACCGCTGGTTTAGTGTGATTCAATTCTCTCTCCGTCTATAATAACTTTCAGATGATTATAAATTTGAAAGCATGTAGTAGCTATACTGTTAGTGGTAGCTATACTATACCTAATGGTAGCTATACTTTTAGTGGTAGCTATACTATACCTAATGGTAGCTATACTTTTAGTGGTAGCTATACTATACCTAATGGTAGCTATACTGTTAGTGGTAGCTATACTATACCTAATGGTAGCTATACTTTTAGTGGTAGCTATACTATACCTAATGGTAGCTATACTTTTAGTGGTAGCTATACTATACCTAATGGTAGCTATACTGTTAGTGGTAGCTATACTATACCTAATGGTAGCTATACTGTTAGTGGTAGCTATACTATACCTAATGGTAGCTATACTGTTAGTGGTAGCTATACTATACCTAATGGTAGCTATACTGTTAGTGGTAGCTATACTATACCTAATGGTAGCTATACTGTTAGTGGTAGCTATACTATACCTAATGGTAGCTATACTGTTAGTGGTAGCTATACTATACCTAATGGTAGCTATACTGTTAGTGGTAGCTATACTATACCTAATGGTAGCTATACTTTTAGTGGTAGCTATACTATACCTAATGGTAGCTATACTGTTAGTGGTAGCTATACTATACCTAATGGTAGCTATACTGTTAGTGGTAGCTATACTATACCTAATGGTAGCTATACTGTTAGTGGTAGCTATACTATACCTAATGGTAGCTATACTGTTAGTGGTAGCTATACTATACCTAATGGTAGCTATACTGTTAGTGGTAGCTATACTATACCTAATGGTAGCTATACTGTTAGTGGTAGCTATACTATACCTAATGGTAGCTATACTGTTAGTGGTAGCTATACTATACCTAATGGTAGCTATACTGTTAGTGGTAGCTATACTATACCTAATGGTAGCTATACTGTTAGTAAATTAAACTATATACAGTAGAATGGTACTAAATCCAACATGAAGACGCAGAGGAAATATATATTTACATATGAAACGTCATGTTTCAATTTTGAAGAATAGTTCTATAGCTATGATATGAATATTGAAACTAAGCGGTATTTTAGAGACCTGGAGAGGAATACATTAGATAATATTGTAATGAGAAACACCATGCAGTTTATTGTTTTCAGTTGGCAGCAGCACACCTTTATCTATCCACTGGGGAGAAGTGTGAAAGTTCATGCAATAGAATAGGTCACCTCTATTGGTGTAGAAGTTAATAAAAACAGTAGTCATTGGCAAAGTATAAACGGAAACAAGAATATAAATTTAATGAAAATTAATTTGTAGCTACATTTGAAAAATATGGAAAAATTTCAATGTCTGTTTCGGAACCATAAGCCATATCGCTGATGTAAAATTAAGTACAATAGACTTGAAGATGCGGTCATAAAGGAAAGTGACTCCATGAACAAAGTCAAAGTCACCTACTAGCTACCATCAATGACGATGCTCATGAATGAGAAAAGCTACTCTGTGAATTACCAAAGAGTGTGACGAAAAAGAACATAAGCATCAGTGACTGTACTCACGGATGGAAGAGGAAAATGAAGAGGTGATAGTAAATAAAGCCTACAAGCCTACCTAACACAAAATCTAAGACCTCGTAGTTGAAGAGCATAACCCTAGCACTATTCTCTAAAACTGCAAGTAGCGTTAAAAAGGAGATAGAGGTGGTATGATAAGAAATATATAAGCAAAAACTTCACTATGAATATATTTTAAGCAAATAGCTAGATATAGTTTTGCTCAAACTCAATTTATTGTAAAATTCTTTATTTGCTTTACTCTTGAAATCCTTTGACAAGCTGCTGCAGACTGCCACCACACACTTGTCACTCACATTGAAAAAGTCGATAAGTCGAGAGAGGTTGTTGGGAGAGAGGCCAGACTGCACTCTATGTACAGGTTTGGGTGTAGCGGAGGAGGTCTTGCATGGGGGAGGTTTGGAAGTTTTGTGTGAGCAACTGGAGGGTTTGCACTTGGGGGAAACTAAAGTCAGTTTTTTAGCTTTTGGTGAAGCAGGGTAAGATTTCACAGAAGATTTACATCTCGAAAAAGAGTGAAAAAGTTGTCTAGACAATTTATCAGGTGATGGTGATTCAAACTTAGGAAGAGAGGAAATGCACTCTGAGAATCTGCGGCCCATGTCCCTCCTTTGGAGCAACGACTGCTCCACCACCAGGGAAGACTCTGCAATGGTCAGGAGTCTCTTCTGCCTGGCCCTATTTGCCGAAACAGGGGAGGAGGGGACAGACTTGGAGGAACCCAAACGTGGGAATCGAAATAGTGTGGGGCACGTGTCAGGAGATGGTGACAGGCAGTAGGGAGTGTTGCAGTGACACTCACTGACACACACAGTGTCATTATGTGTCACTATAGTGTCACAGGTGATAGGAGTTTCCATCATTGTATTTACAGTAAGAGTCATTCCTATTTTAAATCTCTGTTGGATGGTTAAAAAAATCTATTGAACATAAAATAGAAAATAGGTTAGAAACATAGAACTGTAATATTAAATCATAGTAGCTACTTTTTAATAAAAGGTACGTGAAAGGTTAGGGAGATATTAAATGATATTAAATGTATAAAGACGTGATAATTTGTAATTTACCTTAATAGATAGTCATTTAATAATTAAAATGGTTGATGTAGCTAATTGTACTCACATCTTCAGGTATGGTGGAGTAGTTAGCATCTGCCTCCTCATTGGCCTCCATAGCACCTCCATGAGTCTCCTCCACCTCTCCAGCCTGGGGGTTGATGTGGGGGTTGTTGTTGTCAGCTATGCTGGCACTGCTGCCTCCATATGGAGGGGGAGGAGTACCTGGAGGCTCATTCTCCACCAGTGTGGAGGCAGTCAGGGAGCAGGTGGAGGAAAGCTCAGACATGGAGTCTGATGTGGTTAGTTTGGTTGCTGAAAAAAATAACAGAAATATAGGCAAGATATATAATTAAAAGACATTGATTATTTTGTTGCTTTAAATACAGTCATTTGGTTAATTTATATCAAACAATATATACAGATTGACTAACTGTTTGAACACCATTTGCTTTTTGCATTCAATTCTTACATCAAATTATAAATTATTACTAACAACTCACTCTCACTAAGGCTGGTGATTTTCAAAGCATATTGTCTCCCCACTAACCACTCACTCTCACTAAGGCTGGTGATTTTCAAAGCATATTGTCTCCCCACTAACCACTCACTCTCACTAAGGCTGGTGATTTTCAAAGCATATTGTCTCCCTACTAACAACTCACTCTCACTAAGGCTGGTGATTTACAAAGCATATCGTCTCCCTAACAAGTTACCAACTCACTCTCACTAAGGCTGGTGATTTACAAAGCATATCGTCTCCCTAACAAGTTACCAACTCACTCTCACTAAGGCTGGTGATTTACAAAGCATATCGTCTCCCTAACAAGTTACCAACTCACTCTCACTGAGGCTGGTGATTTACAAAGCATATCGTCTCCCTAACAAGTTACCAACTCACTCTCACTAAGGCTGGTGGTTTACAAAGCATATCGTCTCCCTAACAAGTTACCAACTCACTCTCACTAAGGCTGGTGATTTACAAAGCATATCGTCTCCCTAACAAGTTACCAACTCACTCTCACTAAGGCTGGTGATTTTCAAAGCATATCGTCTCCCTAACAAGTTACCAACTCACTCTCACTGAGGCTGGTGATTTACAAAGCATATCGTCTCCCTAACAAGTTACCAACTCACTCTCACTGAGGCTGGTGATTTACAAAGCATATCGTCTCCCTAACAAGTTACCAACTCACTCTCACTAAGGCTGGTGATTTACAAAGCATATCGTCTCCCTAACAAGTTACCAACTCACTCTCACTAAGGCTGGTGATTTACAAAGCATATCGTCTCCCTAACAAGTTACCAACTCACTCTCACTAAGGCTGGTGATTTTCAAAGCATATCGTCTCCCTAACAAGTTACCAACTCACTCTCACTGAGGCTGGTGATTTACAAAGCATATTGTCTCCCTAATAACAACTCACTCTCACTAAGGCTGGTGATGTTCTCAGGACTGCTCTTAGCTCTGCAGTGCTGGGGTCTGTTATTGTTGTTGTTACTGTTGTTGTTGGTGCTATCATTACCAGTCTGAGGGCAAAGGCAAGGTCAGAGGTCACTCTCAGGATATGAACCGAGGCCCCTTTCACACGGGCGTTTTTCTCATGCCAAAGAAAATACAATGGTGCATGAGAAACGCTACAATTGAATAAACGTACGTGTTTTGTATGTCCTCTGAGTCTCATTCTATACTAGCAGATGAACGCCGCGTTTTCACCGCTCAGTTTACGCCTTTTCATTTAATCACAGTTTAGTGAATGAAAAGCTGTAGAAACGCTAGTAAAGACTGAAAATTTGTTTTCCATTCATTTAACAGCGGTGAAAACGCGGCGTTTATCTGATAGTATAGAATAGGCTTAAGATTGGTAATTTTTTTCATACTGCATTTTGGAGAAAACTCCCCGTGTGAAATAAGCCTCAAGGACGTACACACGTAGGGTTTTCTGGTGGAAAGACTTAAAAGCCCTACGTGTGTACGGCCCTTTAAGGAGCTATGTAAGGTATTAAGTTCAATTTCACTCACCTGCAGTAAATAGCTTTAAATCAAACATGTTCAAACTTGCTTTAACACGAGGATAGAAAGTTCTACTTCATGAAAAACTTTACCCTCAATAAAAACAACAATAAAAAGAAATTCCTAACAAGAGATGTTTGCAAAGACAATTTTTCAATTGAAACCTATAGTTTGAAACAATAGAAAGTTTTACTTATCAAATATCCTCATTGTTTAGGTAATTATACTAACATAACAAATATAATGGTTTCTCCATGCTATTTGCATATAAATACTGCAACAGTTCATAGGATTATTAAAACATCAACATTAAAGGTTTTCTTAGGATTTGTGCTATCTAATAGAGAGAGGTTTAATCATCAGGAACAAGAGGGGAAAAACCTGAACCTGTCAATGAATATTATGACCAACTCTTGTATAGTGAACATATAATTCACCATCATTTATTGTATATTTTCATCTTATTATTCACTAATTCATTTTTAAAATTCACTGAAAACATTGGATTTCATGTGTAACTATTGATGACGATTATTTCCTTATAGAGCTAAATTTACTTTCAAAAAATATTATAATAAAGTCTTAAAAAAGAGGAAATTAGGCTAAGAAATTTAGTGTACAGGTTTTTCACGCTGGTTCCTGATGATGAACATTCTATTTGAAACATCAAATCCTAAATAAACTTCACTGTTAATATTTTAATAACCTCTTGAAAAGTAGTTACACAAAATATTTTCAATCAAATCTTTAACATTAAAAAAATTAGATATTCATTTAAAATTACATAGTAACAAAATGAAAAAAAAAAAAAGTTAAACTATTAATTAAAGTAGTTTTTAGAATGATAGTGAGTTAGTAAATTTCAAATGCTATTAATGAAGGCATGCAATAGGTAAGAGAGCAACAGCAACTACCAATGTGAAATGAGTGAAAATTTACAGATACCAATTATTTCAAATGAATGCTGAATTAAATCTTCATCAATGGAATATCATTTTTGAGCCATCAAATATTTACCCTTTGTCTTACTAGTGACCAAATTGTGACACTAGAACTAATTAAGAAAATGGTTTGCTGAATGATAGCTACTTTATTTGAAATATTTAGACAAAAATTTGTCCAGTTATGATTATCGCCAATTTAGTGTATTGGCGAGAATAATAATCACTAACTTTACTTGGCTTCATAGTAGAAAATATAAAATGAAAACTGGATTAATTCTGGAGCATCAAAAATTGGGCCCAGAACAATTGAGATCATAAAGAATGTGAAACTTTGAAAGCATGTACAATAAAAGTTACTCTTCAGTAAATTGGTCATAAAAATAAGTTGATACCATAGACTGATACTACTACTACAAATTAAGATTTTGACTTTTTATAAAAAGAGTACATGTATAATATTTAACTTTTACTGAATGCTTTACTTCAGTTTATTTCATGGTTTGGAAGGAAGTTGACATACTCTTTTCAAAGCAGATGTCTGGAGTTTCTACAACCGTGTCATGGAAGATCTGCCTCATACCACCAAACTATTTTTAAATTTATATGTATAATAAAATTGGAGCAAGATCACAATGAAAATAAATTTGGATCTTATAAATACTGAAAATAAAGGTAAAATTGACTGTAGAACCATAGAGTAAAAGTTAAATATTATTATATATGCATGTATTGATTCTTTATAAAAAAGAAAAATCCTAATACACCAAGATGTATCCGATACTGTTTTCTATCAGAGTCTACTGTATCAACTTAATTGAAAACCATTGATACTGTAATAACAAACTAACACTTCTTTATTGTGTCTGCAGGGAGACTCAATTGTCCCCTGGGCTCAATTGTCCGCCGGGCTCAATTGTCTCCCAGATTGTCCTGAGACCCAATTGTCAGTCCACAATAAATTCTACAGTTGATAAACTTTAGCAGAAGAAACATTATAAAACACCTGGAGTGAGACCTGGTGAGTTAGGTACAATGAAGAGAACTTAATGAATAAGGTTTGCAGATTGAGCCATCAAAAGAACACTAACTAAAACTAACAAGATTATCCAAAATAGATAAGTAGGTGAAGCAGGCAATTAATATATACTAAACTAGTGCATGCAAAACACGAATAAAGTAGGAAAAGAAACATAGTAGCTAAGAACTACTAAAGTAGGTCAAGAAAATAGGCTAAATGCCAATAAAGTAGGACAAGCAAGACGTTCAAGGCTACTAAAGTAGGACAAGCAAGATGTTCAAAGCTACTAAAATAGGACAAGCAAGATGTTCAAAGCTAATGAAGTGGGACAAGCAAGACAATTACAAGATGGACCTAGCTACTAGGATTAAAGGAAAGTTCAATGTTCTGTATAATGATGTCCGAACTGTTAAGAATAGCTAGTCAGTTTTAAAATGTTGTAGCCATTATATTTAACTTTAATAATTTTAAAGTGAACTACAATAAGAAAGCTACATCAAAGTACATGTTTCCAGAGTAATGTTAGTATTTTTAGCAACTGGAGAGCTGGATTAATCTCACGGTGAACAAATGATGTCCCGAGCAGTTACCCACCTTGGGGACACTAGACTCTTCTCTTATAAAGGCTTGGCACCGAGGAGGCAAGGGAGGGGGGAATAAGTTAGGTGGAGCAGACATGGTGGAGACTGAACTTGGAGAAGGAGTCAAACTGGAGTTGCTTTTGCAGTTGAAAGACTTGGACTTTGGAGGCTGGGGCGGTTTGTTAACTGACTGAGCTGAAGAGTCATCAGTTTCAGCATCAGTCGGGTTGTTGTTGTCAGATGTTGTGGAGGAGAACATTGGCAGGGGCATGTTTGGCGCAGATATTTGCGAGAAGAGTCCCCTGTTGTTCCTGGCAGGCAGTGGAGGGGGTATTTCAGAGGCAGAGCGAGTGTGCCGCCCTTTGCTCTGCTGCTTCGGAGGTTTCTGAAAAGACTTGGAGGTCTGTGGAGGCAGAGGAGGCTGATTGAGGAGCTGGGAGGCGTTTGAATGAGGAGGGGAGGAGTTTAGGTATGGGTGATAAGACTGAGACACACAGGGGAATGAGGAGCGAGATGACCCCTGTGAACGACGTGCTGAACAACCCAGCTGAAAACGAACAAAATAAAATGCAAACTAAATAAACACAATGAGGTGACAAGCTTTGCAACAGGTAGCTAATGGGAATGACTAGAGACAGGAATCTAAGGGAGACTGGAATCTTGGAATGAATGGTACAGCCAATTTATAAAATGAGAGACTAGAGAGAATATCATCAGTGATCTGTTAGTGTTAGTATCAAGTAGTGAACTTTGTATTTTCTCAATTTCAACTTGGTAGTTTCCAATAGAACAAAGTAAAATGAACACTTAAGTTGCAGATGATTTGAGATAATTAGCACCACACACTTGAGTGACTATGTTAAAGGTAGTTATATTGAATAGTAAACCCTTTGATGAGATGATAGCACTGATGTCATTTCAGAAGATGTATTAGGCAGGTATTAACAGAATGCCACAACCACAGGTTACCAGGGTATTAATCTGAAGCATTGCTACACGTCAAGACGAACTGGTGCAGACTGTTCAGAGTTATTAAACTGTTACACATTATCGATCATATAAGGAAAAGTACATAATTTAACAGTTTCATTCATTATTCCAATTTGTATCCATGATACCTGAAGTATACCTGCATGGATAGTGGATACCAATTAAAATAACAATTCTATAGTTTTCCTTGTATGATCAATAATGAGGAACAGTTCAACAACAAGGAACTTACCCTAGCCCATATTAAATATTTTGTATATAAATATATAACTTCATAGTCAATCACACAAAATAAAATAAGTGGACTCGTGTATTACCAAGAACTTGAATTGAACACATGTGCAACATCACTCACAGAAATAGAGCAGATATTTTACAACATTATTTCGATGGTTGTTTCCTTTGTAACTCCCAAGTAATTACAAACATAAAGTAGATAGTATTATCAAACACAGTAGCCTATTTTGCTTACTAGTTACTTTTATAAAAACATCCTAGAGTTATCATGGTGACGAACTAATTATTCTATTCCAAGTAGTTCATCTGTTATAGATCATTTACATATAATATTCATAGGTTAGATAGATTGCATACTTTTAGTAAGAATAAGGTTTATAAACACTGCAAAAGTAAGAAAATTAAATACAATTTACATTTTTCTCAATTGAATAATTCTCAATGGTAGTTCAAAGAAATTATTTTTTGCACAGTGTTCAGTCTAGCTCTAAAGTAATCTAACTGTGAACGCACATGAATTACTTAAACAAGACCACAGCTTGGGTTATCAGGAATTCCAACACAAAATAAATCACCAACACATTCTCCCAACACAAAGTCACGACAATGAGGCAACACACACAGAAAGGTAATACGGATTTCCAATGAGAATTTGAGATACAAACACTCATATTGAGCTTAGTTGAGAAATTATCAATTTTTCTAGTAACCCCATTAAATCAAATTAATTCAAATATTAACATATATAAAATTTATTGAGGAAGGTGTTTGAAAAGTATTACCTTCCCAATCTATGAAGCCTCATTCCACAAGCAAGGGAAAAAGATAAACTCAATTCAGAACACAGATGGTTCCACTGAACAACATTTACAAATAAATTCATCCATTGAAAGGGTAATTGGGGAACAATTATAAAAAAATAAAGTGCGCAGAGAAGCACACTTTGTTGCATCACATTAACGTATCACGACACAGGGTGGTGTAACGTAGTAACGTGTTACATGAAGGTGTGACAGAGCAAAAGTTGTTACGTACCATTTCCACGTCTTTCATGCTAGCTAGCTGTGCTCGTATTGTAGACACTTGTCTGTTAATGCTGTCTAATTCTTTCTCTAAACTCTTCTGGAGGGACTGAAAAAAAAGAAAATATAAAACAGTGATACACTAACAAACATAAAACGTATTGTCAATAATTGAAATTAGTAAAGCCCTAAAAGGGTGTACACAATTGAAGTCATATGGAATTAGACAGATAAAGGAAAGTGGCTCCATGAAAAAAAAACACCTGGAAGAGGAGATAGACGAGTCTACCTCCACAAAATCTAAGACCTCGTAGTTGAAGAGCGTAACCCTAGCGCTATTTTCTAAAAAACTTGAACTAATGTTGAATGTTCAATAGTTAAAATGAGAAAAGTTATCATAACTTTATTTGGATGAATGATCAATAATATAAGATATAGCTACCATAGATATTGTCTGCACAAGATGATAACGTATCCCATACAGCTTACTGTCAGCTAAATGGTTAACTAGGTAATGTTTAACTAGGTAATGGTTAACTAAACAGCTAATGGTTAAATTAAGTATGCATGTCTCACCTTGGAGGGATGTTTCTGTAGTTCTATGAGGCAATTGTCTCTAGTCTTCATTTGTTTCTCTAGCATTCTATTGAGCATATTATATCTATTGTGCTCTAACAGAGTCTGCTGCTCACTCTGAAATGTACAGAACACACATATCAACTCAAATATTGTAACATAAATTCATATCCAATAAACATAGGCAATATCATTTGGGAGGACACAAAGAAATAGAACTAGCTAGCTACTTTTTTTAATCAATTGATATCTAATAATAACTAACTGTAGAACCAAGTTCATTTGAAATCAAAGAAAATATACTGATTCAAGATTCTAATGAAATTCCCTATTCCTGCAGATGCTTTTATTGAAATTATTATCGCACCTCTAAATTCAAATTTCGAATAGTAAATTTAGAAGAGTAATTCTGAAAGATGAAGTAACACTAGCTAGCTACAATCAAACAAAAACGAATCTAAACAAATTTTCAGTTTGCTAATTTCATTTTCTCAATTAGTAGATATTAGAAACTGGTGTGGGTACACAAAAACAAATTTATAAGATTTGAAAATAATAAAAAAAATTATTTGTGAAATTAGCAAAATAGTAGCTACATCACATTCTTATGAACTTTTATCATTTATCTTCATCATATTATCACTCCTTTGCGACAACATTGTTAAAAACACAAAAAAATGTGTTTTCAAGTTATCCATAAAGAAATATTTGTCTCCAAACGCTGTTTATATTTTCGGAGTTAGTAGATTCTTAACTGTAGCATTGACTACTAGAGAGGCACATTTATGTCCTAATGACAGAACATAAATGTCATAATTTCAAAAAAGAAATGTGATTTGATAAATTCATATTTTTATCTACTTCTTTATTTGATAATATATATATATCTTTTTTTTCACCTATGGTGTTTTGTGGCTATTTACAATAGTAAGAGCAATTTATAGCGCATATTTTCATTTCAAAATAGCTATTGTTGAGTTAACATAAAGTTTTTGCATGATTTGGACCCTTGTTACAAGTTAGATTGACGGAAAGTAATCCTCTGACAGTTCTAAAATAGTAAACAAAAGCAGAGCAATCCGCCAATTAGTGTTCCAAAGCCTTCATTACAGTAGCTACTGCACAATAGATTAGAAAGAGCACTCACATTGACAGGTACTGGTGCTGTTATTTTGTTGTGCTTATCTTTATGGCGCAGTAGGACGGAGGACATCCCCAGCAGTTCAGTGGGAGAGTTGACAGAAGAGCTGCCAGGCTCACTGCCAGCACCGTCAGGAACAACAGTGCCGGCACAAACCATCAGCCGCACCGTGTGTGAAGCTGTAAGTGAACAGATAGTCATCAAATGCATTACTAAGCAAAATGAATGGGACTATTAAATGCTCAGGATTGATAGATATCATTTTAGAAGAAGTTGTTTATTAATTATTGGGCTATCATGTACCTAGATGCAGTAAGAAATTTCACTTGACTGTACAGAGGGAAGATAATATAGCTGCTAAAACTATCCAAATAATATAGCTGCTAAAATAGTGTCTCTTAAACTTTGGTTACTTTCTTCAGACATTACCCACCTAAATAATTGCATCACCTAGCAACATATCAATCAGGGATGGGATGATACCATAATTTTCACCAATACCATGCCGATACTGATACCTCAGTACAGATACCCTTCCGATACAGATACCTAGATTCTCACCGATACTGATGCCAATACTGATACTTTGACTATTTAAATGAGATTAATAATTTTGAAATATTGAAAATTAGGATTATATACCTACCTATTTGAAATCATTGTTAGCTACATCAATTCAAATTATAAATTTTCATTGTAATAGATAAACAATAGATAGCCAATAAATCATATTATAAAAAAAATTAAATACTAGTGGTATCTGCAAAGTAGCTATTGTACTGTTTTGCCTATACCTATACCAAGTAGCTACCGATACCAGAAAAAAGGGTGAAAAATTGCCAATACTTCTGATACCAATACTGATACTTCGTCCCATCCCTAATATCAATAAATGTTGCAGTTTATGAAATTAACCAGAAGTTCCAGAACTAATTTCAAACTACTAATAAAACTCAAGTGGATATACTTCAATAAAATAAGGACTGAAAAGTTTGGAGGAGAGTAGGTAGCATAACCAGCTAATTAGAAAAAACTACATTACACAATTAAAATTTTTAATTACACTGCTTAGTAATTTACCTACAGCTTGTGAAATACTGTTCAAAAACATTCTTCAGGATGTGAAGATCTAATTTTTAGTTTCCTAGAATATGGATATACCTATGCACCTTGTCTTTAGTGTAATAAGCAATATATAAATTAAAATTCTTCTAAAGACTGTAATAGTAGCTGTGACTCACATTTTATGATCTGTACGACTTCCTTGTGGTTGAACTTAGCCACAGGAGTGCCATTGACTTTAACTATGCAGTCACCAGGCTGAACACCAGCTTGATGGGCAGGACCCCCTGAGAAAAACATTAACAGGTTAACATTCTATACATGTAAATAAAATTAAATTAAAGAATTATAGTGAATTGATATAGTTTCAGTTAGGGATGTACCAGTAGCATAATTATTACTGATTTGAGTAGTACTGATACTTGGTTTGGTCTGATACCCTTATTTCTTAATTATATATATAATTCATTTTATTATAAATTGAATGAGAAGGGAGATTATTTAGCAAATCCAATACCTAAATAAATGCTGATACAACAAGTACAGATCTGATAGCATCTGCACAGCCTAGTTTCAGTGATATACTATAAGTCATTAGCTATAGAGTGTTTACCTTCCTTGACATCTTGCACCACCACAGGACTTTCTCCCGACACAATGAGGCCGTATCCCTTCTCATCACTAGGAATAATCACCACCTCACGCAATCTGAGGAAAAAAAGAACATGGTTACTATTTTGAAGGGGAAATTATACCCTAAATAATCAAACATTTTAAAAATAAATTTACATGAAACAAAAAATTAATTGATAAAAATTAAGAGGAAGGAGGTAAAAGCTACAGTAAAACAAGGAACTGAAAAAAGCTTTTAAAACTACAACAACCAATATCCTTTGGAAATGACGTTAGAAAAACTAATCATAGTCATAATCTTTCATTAATATAATATTTATGGAGTATAAACTGAATGAATATTACATTATAGAATAGCTTGAAAGTGATGATGGTCATCAGATTGTTAATAAGGTATTCAAATTAATATTATTTGACAAATGATGAGTCTATGACATTCAGCCTGCCAGAGTGTGGGTAAAATAAAAAATAACAAGCTGGTGAAATGGGTGGGAATATAAACAAATACCTATAGCAGTAAAATGGATAAAAACAATAGAAAAAACATTTTGAATTCAATAATCATCAAAGGTCCAAAAGGAACAATAACTGTGTAAGTATTGCAGTTTAAGTGGCTATAAATCTAATAATACTATCATCAAATAGTCCTTACAATGAAATAGTACAGCTTTTAAGACTATATCTCTCTTCAGTTATTTCTGAGATGTATAATTTCTCTCTAAAAATATAAGGTTTCTTTGAATTAACCCTTTAGTGGGCAAGTATCACTCGGGTGATTGGGCCATTATTTTTGGGTCATTATTTTTCTCACATGTTTTTCTACCATTATTTTGTATTAATAAACCACAGACAATAACAGACATTGGACAACAGACATTGTTGTCCACATAATTAAAAGATTTCAGTACATGAAAACAAATAGAGAGAAAACTGCATGAAATTTTTGAAAGACAGTCTAAATATATTTCATGTCTGGAATCTCCATTTTTTTTAATCACAGTGAGAACTGGACAGATTTACTCCAACTTTTGAGTAAGAATAGCAATTAAGCCCCAGAAATTAAAACCAGATAGCTAACATGGAATAGTTTGGATATATAAATAAATTGGCTAGGATTTCCATACTCCTCTGCATAAAATTTGATATCTAAGTAGGAAACAACTTTCAATTAATGGTTATTTAAAATAATAAGTAAACTAAACAGAGGCTGCAGTTCATAATACATAATATATAAAAGTATTTGACACTTTAATTCAAAAGTGTGTTCAGCCAAGTGTCCACACAGACTGCATAATATAGTTCCCGGCTTAGGACTGAGATAGTTAAGGTAGCTAATAACAGTCCTTGAGTGTTGAGCAACTATTCTCAAGAAAGAGTCTGAATCTTGCCAATCTGAATCTATATAGAAATGTTGCAAATCAAAAGGAGAGCAATCCATCTTATGATTTATCAATTGTATGAGTGTTTTGAAGCTATGATATACAGGGTGGGGCGTAAGTTTGGAAGCAAATGAAAGTGCATATTATAATCCAACAAAAAATATATTTAATAATTTACAGTTATGTATTGTTACACAAGGGTTTTAAGAATTCAAAAATCATAAATTTATTCAAAATGTCCTCCCTTGTTTTTAATAACAGCCTCAAATCTCCTCCGAACTCCTCCTACTGCGGCACGCAACTGTTCTTGTGAAATTTCCTTCCAAGATCTCTGGAGCGAACGCTTTAAATCATCCACACTGCGATGGAATTTACCACAGGCCTTTGATTCAAGAATGGACCATACCGAAAAGTCCATAGGATTAACATCTGGGGAGCAGGGAGGCCACATGTCTTTGGACCAAAACCGTGGAAGATGGTCATGGCACCAGTTTTGAGAAACATTTGCAGTATGTGATGTCGCGCCGTCTTGCTGAAATGTCCATATAGAGTGTCATTACCGAAGTGATCCTTAGCTGACTCCAACATTGGCGTCAAAATATTCTCAATATTACATTTAGCATTGATTTTGGCGCCTTGTTCCACAAAAATTAAAGGAGATCTCCCAAGTTTCTGAAACGGCGGCCCAGACCATTACTGAAGCAGGTTTCATGTTTCTGTGGACAGTTTTTAGGTTGTATGGGATGTCTTTTGCACTTTTACCAATTATTCTGTCATTCCTCCGGTTGTGAGCCATTTCCACTGTGAAAATTTTTCGTCAGACCAAACAATTTCACCAGCCGTGCCAGACTTCAATTCTCTCAGAAGTGCTTTGCTTCTCTCCAATCTCTTTTTCTTTACAGCTTCTGACAGAGTCTGTCTCTTTTGGAGGGTGAAAGAGGACATCTTTAGGTCTTCTTTGACAACTCTTCTCATTGTTCTGGGACTCACATTAGCTGTTTTGGCTAACAATCGTATTGACCTTTTCGGGTTCCTCCTGATCTTCTCTCGGGCACATTTTATCAGTTGTTTGGTGCGTTGTGAGCGTGGTCTACCACTTCTTGGACGATCAGTCAAGTCTCCTCTCTCATTAAAACGCTTCACACACTTCCAAACAGTCGATCTCGCTATTGAGAGAGTCTTTGAAATGTCGGAATCTGACTTCCCGGCACGGTGTAGAGCAATAATGGCTTCTCTTTTGTCTGACATTTTTGAATTGACTAAATTTTTGTAAAAAATAACACTGCCACGTCATAATGTAGTGTCTCTACTATAGTTCAAACCCTATCACCTACTTAGGAACTTATTTTTAAGAATTATATTAATGTTTGAAAAATTGCTTCCAAACTTACGCCACACCCTGTATATCAGTGTTTCTGTGTTTTGAAGCTATGATATATATCAGTGTTTCTGTGTTTTGAAGCTATGATATATATCAGTGTTTCTGTGTTTTGAAGCTATGATATATATCAGTGTTTCTGTGTTTTGAAGCTATGATATATATCAGTGTTTCTGTGTTTTGAAGCTATGATACATTGTTAACGGACCGCACGTTAAACTATCTAGGGACTATATATTTCTGCAGACTAGTTTGTATCTATTGACTATTAAATACTATTGATGGTTTATTTTTATTGTCCTTTTATTGATAGCTATATTGATAGGAAAGGTTTAAGTACATCCGAAAGAGTGCATGTATTTTTTTATTAGTTACTATTGATTATATGAAATTGATAAATGATTGGTTGACAAGGTTTATGTTAATGTTTAAGAGTGTACATTTGAGGCCTGGAAAACATGACTAATTAGAATTGACTATAACATTAATATATACAAATAATACATAAATATTCATACATACATACCCTGGCATGTCTCCTATGCTTAGCTTAATTATTTTATCCATACACTTATGGTACCATTAGATAAATTATATTCCTTATTTATCCTGCAAAAATATGAATGACATAACACTATTAATAGTCGCACAATAATAAAACCTATCTGCTGACCACTTGACACTGCAATGAATATTTGTATTCCCGC
>CANNZV010000642.1:30000-242858 GCA_947561585.1 Caprella mutica
GTATAGATGTGCTTTATGCCAAACTCCTGCAATACTTCTTCCGTCTCATGGCCCTTAAACTCTAGTCCATTGTCTGTCAGCACTTGTTTAGGTACCTGAACTAAATTGGGTAAGATATTATCTCGAAATACCTTAGCAACATTTACAGAGGTTTTATTCTTAATTGGGAATGCAACCATCCACTTAGAACAATGGTCCACTGCAACTAAAACCATATTAAATCCAGATTTAGAGCCTGGGAATTTTAATAAATCCATTGCTACCAAATTGAAAGGGCACTTTGAATCAATTTTTAATGTTGGTGGTGCTTCATATTGCCGATTTGTTTTATTTAACTGACAATATTCACAACACCTACAAATTTTTCTTGCTATATCTTCCATCGCAGGATGCCAAAATTGTTTTCTCACGATATCTAACAACTTATCTCTTCCAATATGTGCCATTTTGGTGTGAACCTTGTAAATTATCTCCACCATAAACGCAAATGAAACTACTACCGCTTCTGTTCCACCATCACATTTTACTAATAACCCTTCATTTACTTCAAATTTCTCAAAATATCTCTTAAATTGTTTGAGAGAGGGAATGTTCCAAGTCTTTGGATCAACTTTATTGATAACTTTCAATTTGATCACCCTTAAAGAATAATTTCCATTTTGCATTATTCTAAGTTTATTAACTGCCATCACCTGAACAGGTATCAGCATTTTATTGTCGTTAGTTTTCAGTTTTTACCGAGACTTTTAATTAAGGTATCCTATTACAACATATCAGTGTTTCTGTGTTTTGAAGCTATGATAAATATCAGTGTTTCTGTGTTTTGAAGCTATGATACATATCAGTGTTTCTGTAACTTAAACCTGAAGTTAGATATTGCACCACAATTTACCTACTTTACCCCACTCACAATCTCTTTGCAGCAGATTTAATTAATTGGACTGAATTACTCTTTGAAATTATCAATTTTTCATAACCTCTCACCACACTCAGCTAATGTAATGGTAACATTGAATTTTTATCCTTGTAATTCAAGATCTCATAAAGAATCTAAAATATCTAAATATATAGAATAAAGTAAGTAAATTGAGCTCAGTAACTAACTTCAATCTTAAAACACAGAAACTCTGAAATAGTTTCAAAACAGTCATAAAATAATTATAATAATAAAATAATTTTTTTCAGCAAAATACATGTAAATATTGGGTGCTACTGTAGAAAATTAAGTCACTTCATATTGAGTCAAAATTCTGAATAAGCTCCATCACATCATTTCCAAAAAATAACTGCAGAAATTACACAATATTTTCTTTAAAACTAGCAGAAATTATACTTATTTACTTTAAAGTTTCAACTCTGCATACAGACAAATAAATAATAGTTACTAGATACGTAAAATCATATCGTAGTCATTATTAACAAATCTATGTAATTAGCTAATGTTGCATGACTTGTGTCATCAGATCATTGAGATCAACACTTTATTCATCCAATAAAGCTGTTAGACCTTTTAAACACATCTTCGGTTATATAAAGAAATGATACATATTATTTAATCTTTATTAATTGGTATCATGATACCAGTCTGCAAAGTGTGTCAAATTAGTCATCAAGATTTTATTTAGCGGACAATTTGTCTCCAGATTTTCAAATCAGTCTCCGAAATGACCAGAATTCTCCAAAATGTCTCCAATAGCATATGAATTAATTGGGAAATCTTGCAAAGATATATTTCTTCTTGAAAAGTGGAGCAAGTAAAGATAAAGGACCAGAAACGGACAAAGTAAAGTAAACAGACCAGAAATGAAGCTGGTTAAGATAACGGACCAGAAATTCAGCTAGCAAATAACTCACAAGATAAGCTTTTTTATTTTTAAAAATTATTTGCTTTAGCATTTCATAAATATACAACCGTAAAAATGATGATATTAATGATTATACATTGATTTAGCATATTTTATTAACATGTTGCGTGCTGGTGACACACCGGTGGGTCATTTGAAAACAATGATTATCTTCAAAAAGCATTATATAAATGAGAATTTATATTTTATTTTTATTGTTTATCATATATTTTGTTTACAAGTGAATGAAAGTAATCATGATCATTGATAAGGAAATTTGGCCACTCAATAAATATGGCACTACCTATAATAATTTGCATCAAAATTGAGAAAATAAAAGTACATTTTTTGAGTAAAGCAATAAAACCATATTTCTAATTGCTGTATTATAGGAAATCAATTTTTTAAGCAACAGATCATTATTTAAACATTGAATAGACCACATATAGTGAGAAATACGATATATATTTCCTGTATGTAAAACCGTTCATTTATATATGTAGCTACCAAATATAAATCCAATGTTTAATAGTTAGAACTTTGAACTAATTGATTAATAATTCATGCTCCAAATTGAAATACGGGATATAATAGTATGGGTGCCCATACCAGGCAGATCAGAATGTTTTCACTTTCCGAGTAGTGCTTCAAGTTTTTTTGCCAACTCATTTTGTGAATTCATCTCCTAATATATTTTGCAGCATTCTTATAAATGCATTATTTTGAACTAGAAGACACGTCCTTTGGAAGATATGAGAAATATATCAGATTAAAATTTAACAGCTGACATATACTAATATTCTTATGATAATCGACATATATCAATATTTTTATGATTATATATTCATTATTATCAACGTAAAATAAATAGCTTTTATCTACAAACTTGAATGCTTAAAAAAATGAGTCTCAAACATACTGTTTTTTGACATCAAGCAGTGACCACAGATGGGTACTAAACAATGCAGTACAGCCAGAAACTTTACATTTTATTTGTGTGATTGGTAGTACTAAGAATGAATATGAACCACACAAAATTTCAGCTCAATTACTAGTACAGATATGGTGGAACTTTTAAACTCCTGCAATGCAGTGGAAAACTAGTTTTTGACTCCTGCACGCAACGTGTTAAGGGGACCGTCCGTGATTAAATCACTAAATTTTCAATATTTTTTTATTGCTTAAATAGCTAGTTTATATTACTAAGATTGATCTCACAAAGAAAAATCAGCTGTTTATCACCCCCCTCCCCTTCCACAGGGGTTGGGAGCTTGGAATTTGGCGCGCCATTACATCTGGCACAGCGTGGGTGAGCCGCCTAACTCTTAGATTTGGCACATGCGCGCCTAGCTAAGTGGCTGCTAATTACATCATTGTTTCACAATTGGCTAACTGTTATTCAAAGTTAGCCTCTCAGAAGCATTCTAATAAAATAGATCTGGCAGTTAGCCAATGAGAAGCATTCTTATAAAATGGATAGGAGTGAAGTGTTTATTCTTCTGTAGGCTTGCTCTAATTGGATTGGAATAACGTAACTCTAGCCAATGAGACGCATTTATAATCAGATACTCAGCCTATCGCCCAATTTTCCTGATGTACGTAAGTGTGGTGATAAATATGTACTTGACGCTGATATGATATTAGCTTTGGCACGCGCTGACAATTATTGTTCGGAATGTGGGGCGAGTGTGGATACCCAAATTCACAATCGTATCACGGGACTCGCAATTATTGTTCGGTGCAATGCTTGTAATATCACTATCTCTGAAATTGCATCTAATAGGGTTGATATTTTTGAAGGTTTAGCATGTAAATTTGGTGATAATTTTGTTTGTGCTGTGTATACTTCGCTTACAAATGGAGGTGGATTTTCCGGATATTGTAAGATGATGGGGAGCCTTTCTTTATCGCATACTGTTTCGATGGATTTATACTCTAAATGTTCGCATTATTTGTATGAAGCTATGAATAGGTATTACGCTGAATCGTCTTCTCTGGTGTTGCAAGCTGTTGCAAAAACTTATGAAAATGTTGTTGTAGGTAATTCTTTAGATGTACAAGTGAGTTACGATGGCACTTGGATGACTAGAGGTTACAAATTGCACATTGGAGTTAGTTTTGTAATTGAATGTAACACTGGATTTATTCTTGATTTTGAGGTTTTGAGCAATTATTGTGAGATGTGCACAAAGAAATCGAATGCTCTTTCCGAAGAGGAATTTGAGACTTGGAAGGCAACTCATGATAATTGTAAACAAAATTTCAAAGGAAAGTCGGGAGCTATGGAGACTGAAGCTGCCATTCGTTTATGGAGTCGATCTGAGACGAAGGGTTACAGGTACGTTACCTTTATTGGCGACGGGGATTCGTCTGCATTCAACGCAGTTTGTGCGTTGAATGGTGGCGAAGGACCTTACTCAGTACCTGTCGCCAAGGAAGAATGCGTGAACCATGTAGCTAAGCGTCTCGGAACTCGATTGCGTAAACTAAAGGATACGCTGAAGACTGCTACACTTACCAAAAAGGGGAAGACCGTTCAGCGTAGTAGTCTTTCTGGTAAGAAAGGTTTGCCTGATCCGGTGATTGATAAGCTAACGTCGTATTATGGTCAAAATATCCGGAAATTCCCTTCAGATGGAAGTGTAAGTGACCTGCGCAACCTTATTATGTCATCATATTATCACGCTTCCAGCACAGATACCAACCCTAGGCATACACACTGCGATACATCGTTCTGTTGGGTGAAGAAGGCAGAAGCTGAGGGTGTTGACCCAGCCCCTCATTCTTCTAAGTCTTTGTTTTTGTCTCATATTACAGATGACCTTCGGAAGCACATCTTTGAAGTGTACCTAAGCCTCACAAGTCCTGCTCTTCTTAGTCGGTGTTTGATGAAGAAGACACAGAATGCCAATGAAAGCCTGCATGCCAAGTTGTGGACGAGAGTTCTCAAAGTGAAGGACGCTAAAATCGACAGAGTTCAGTTCGTCACTACTGATACAGCTCTTGTTCATAACTTTGGTAATGTTCATGGCTTTCTTTTGACACGTCTGGGTCTTTCTACTGAAAAGACAACTCTGAAGAGAAGGAATAGTGAGGCTAGTACACCAGCAAAGATGACACCGAAGCGTCGTCGGCGTGATGAGGCTGGACCCTCCCATGACTATCAACCCGGAGGATATTGATGGGTGTTCGTTGTTTGTTGTTGTTGTTTTTTCTGTAGCGGTTGTTGTTTGGCTATGTAAAACTTTACTACAGAGAGCTGGGTGGCGCCCAGTGATACTCACTACCTTTGAGAAGTAATAGCGGGGCACTTCGCCCCGCAGGAATTTAGTGCCATACATAGTCCAAATAAAAACTTTGAACTCATTTTTCTTGCAGTTGAAAAATTACTAACTTTTTGGTATTCAAACATGTACTTCTAATACAGTTTTGTAGCTACGGATTTGCGGTTTTTTCATTCGATTCTCCTGGTAATTCTCTACAAAAGCCTGAGGATCGATTTATGAATTTCGAAATATAATTTTTTTTTTTAGAAATATAATTTTTTTTTTGAAAATTTTAGTTTTTTTCACAAAAAATCAAATTTTTCGTAAACTAATTCGAAATTCAAAAATCGATCCTCAGGCTTTGGTAGAGAATCACCAGGAGAATCGAATGAAAAAAACCGCAAACCCGTAGCTACAAAACTGTATTAGAAGTACATGTTTGAATACCCAGTTCGAAATTCGTTCGAAATTCGAATAACTTGTTTTCTATGCGTCTAATCGAAAAAATGCCAAGAACAAAAACATAATATTATTCAATTTTATATTTAGGAACTAAGTTTCATAACCGTAGCTTTATTAATAAATTTGTTTACAAAATTTACGGACGGTCCCCTTAATTGAAAGAAAACTAAATCCATTTTGAAGTTGTGAAGAGCGAGTAGTAAAAAGGTGGAAAAAAATTCTGCTTAAATCCTTTAATGTGGTATCTATGAATCCAAAATTATATTCTTATTTCAATTATTGGTCAAATTCAAATTTGTTTTCTCTCCCAGTTTGTACATTCATATAGTGGATAAAATAAACTAAAGAATTGAGAAAGAAAATGCATCTAAGAAAGTTAAAAATAATTTCAATTAGACTGACACAGATGAAGTAATGATCATGATTGGATGTACAATGATTATGAGCTATAATAAAGTTCCAAAACTGGAACTACATTGTAGTGGAAATAGATCTCTGAGTAACGAATGCATCAGTAAGGCTACTTACTACTAGATATAGATTCAAATTTGTCTTCTCAAAAATGAACTTTGAGGATCCACAAAAGCCTTCTTATGCAAGAAAAACTCTTACTACATTGATGATGTTGATGATATAGCTTTTTCATTTTATGTTTTTCTCAAGTATTTGATGGTGATATATGTAGTTTTGGTTTGAAATAATGGTCTCAATAAATGCTAGTTTACAAATAAAATGAAATATATTTTCTATCAAAGTTATATTTTTCAATAAACAATAAGATTATAAGTTCAATGTGTCAATTTATTACCCTGATTGATGACAGATTGGTCATTTAGATGCATTAATATGAATCGTTTGTTGTTTCATTTTACTAGTGGGTTGTATGTATCCCATTTTCATGGAACACAGATTACTTATGATACACATATGTCCCACATCAAATATTCATAAAATTGAATAAATACATTTGCCGACAACCTAAGTTCATCCAATAGTACTCAAATCTACCCAAAAATCTATTAACATGTTTCTCAATTCGGCAGAAAAAATTCATTGTGGAAAGGGTTGAGTAAGGGGATTGACCCACTTTTCAAAAAAGTATTTTCATTTGTGGATAAATTGTTCTGAAATTTGCAAGGTAACTGGAACTTCGCAAAAAAATCACATAGATCGTCTGATCGTGTAACTTTTTCAAATTTGGCATTAGTTTTTGAGAAAATTAGGATTTGATAAAAAAAATTAAATTTCAACAATAGAATGGAAGTTTGTAAGGATAAAAGCTAGAACAAAAGCAAAGACAATTTTAGAATCTTTGTAACATTTTTAATGTTACTAAGGAGTAAGGACGGATATTTTTTATTTTCCATACAGTCTAACTTTACTTTTAAAAAGCTATTTCTAAACTAACCAAAATTTAAAGAAAACCCTAGATTATCGGTTTTGAACAGTGATGAAAAGCAAGAGATTATTTAAATAGAAAAAAATTATCCATATTTTAAATTAATTTAGTTAGAAATTGGAAATAGTTTGAAAATTCCAAAACTGTCTTTGGTTTTCTTTAAGACTCATAGACTTCTATTCCTTTAAAGATGAAAGAATCACATTTTACAGGAGAGCCAAAAACGTATAATATTTTTGACCAATAACATAAATAATACCCAAAAACAAAAATACCCCCACGAGGCTTGTCCTACTTGGGCCCTGTATTAGATGGGTTCTGAACTTCTAGTGCTTGCAAGCGAAGCCCCCAAAAATTTGGGACATAAAATCCCACTACACAGTACACCAGTATGAAAAGAATGTCTCCACAGACCCAGGATTTTTTACAGAAAATGGGAATTGGGCGCAGCAAATAACATGGGAACAAAGAACATAGGAATTAAATAAGACTGAGGGTGCAGGATTGATCCACAAATCCTGCTATACTTTCAAGTTTTCAGACTGGATACGAAGACACACCACCTAACATAATCTAAAATTTAAAAACCCTTTTTCATCAAAAATAAAAAGAAAAAAGTTAGGTACCTACCAATTATCTAATAATTCGGATTATTAATTCCTAATTTAACTAATTCGTAATTTTTACCAAATTTGATGGGTCAATCCCCTCAAGAAGCTGGCAAAAGCCAAGAATAGTTTTTGACCCGAAAGACTCAAACTTCACAAAATTCTGTCATTTCTGTGCCAAGGTGCGAGTCTGCAGAATATGGAAAGTTTTCCGCATATAACAACGGTTTGATCACTTATTCCCGCAATCGCAGCATCAATAATAAACCATTTCTCCTGCAGGAACACTCATTGATCAAGTTTAATAAATCATTTCTCCTGCAGGAACATTAATCAATCGATGATTCAGAGGCTGGAAAATTGTTAGCCAATTTTTGAGCCAAATTTTCCCGAAAATTTAGTTCATTTATGAAGATTTCAAGCCAAAATTAACATGGGAACATAAGAATTAATTCAAAATTTTAAGCCAATTAGACATATCTGAGTTTTGACCATTTGAAATCTAAGCAAATTAATTTAAATGAGTCACTTTCCGCGTCTCGGTCTCGGCATCAGATTCAGAATCTCCGGCAGCTAAATTGATGGTTACACTCAGAGATATAAAATTTCTAAAATTAGGGTCAGATTTGTTTCAGAGACACAGAAAGTCTTAGAAAAATGTTCCATATTCTTTGGCAAAGGCAATTTTGCTTTTGGACTGTATTTCTGTCACTAGTTCATGGTCAATTCCAGTGCCACTAACATGTCAGTAGAATTTTTCCCTCTTTGAAAACCAGTCTGCAGAAACTGATGAAGTTTTCGTAGAGATCTCTTATTCTGTTTGTAGCAAAATTAATGTAAATATAGGGATTAATTCAGAAGTGTTCGTAGCAAAATTAATGTAAATATAGGAATTAATTCAAAATTGTTCAGAGAAAATATCTCAAATATCTCCCATATTCCAGATTGTATTTGGTGGTAAATTCCAATGATATGTCAGCAGATATTCTATTTCTCTAATAAAAAAATTCCTGCAATGTCTGAGGATATTTAGATATAATTCCTATATTACCATAAATTTTTGGAAGGGAAACTGGAAAAATGTTGAAGTACTAGACAAATTGATGAAAAATGTTGGCAGCTTTCTCTCAGATTTTTGAAAAAGTCAGAGGAGTTCAGTGCACCAAATACAAACTGGCGCAGCATTTAGCATAGGGTGTTTGTGCCAGTAATCGGCATACCTCTAGTAATCGGAATAGCAGACACATTGAGTATAATTTTCTATATAATATATTAATGAATAGAGGCATACGTACTAAATTATTAAAGAATCAACCACTATAATTGATTAGTAATTCTTTCTAATCATTTAACCTCACAAATTAACAGGTAGCTTCCAATCATTGTCGGAAAGTCAAGTTATCAGTCAGTTCGTTGTATTTTTCGTAAGAGAACGGTTCCTCTTTGAAACTCCTGAGTGTGTTTCAGTAGCTTTTAATGTACAAGGTGAATGTTTTTCTAGAAGTACATTTTACGATCTATCAGTGCATTTTAAAATTTAAGCAAACAAATACTTACTTTTTATTTAAAATGGTAGTCCGATCACTAGATTATCAGAACATCTAACTTTAATGTTCGGACAGACTGGCCGATTAAACATAGAATCCATCCGTCCACCCTGACGATTACTGGAAAAACTTCCCGTCATGCGTCCGATAACAAACTGGTATTTTAACTCATTAATTTAGATAGTTACATTGACCGATAACATTAATGAATGAATTTTGAGATAGTTACGCTTGTATATTCTCCGAATTAAATACGTTATTACATATGATAACAAGATATGATTACTTTAACGTCAAATATATAAATATTTCACATAATCATACCCACTTATATAGTGTCACCAACCAAAATACGTAAAATTCAATTAGAAGGATTTAGAATCAACAGAAAACAGGACTTCCACTCCAGGTTGTGACGTCATTGATAGCGACAAAGAATGGTTGAATCTACATCACAATAGTGGAAGAGGGCAAACCAAAGGGAATGTAGAGGGCATATATAACGGCATTTATTTTTTAAGGGGACATTCTAATTATGTCCCGTTTAAACTTAAATAAAGCAACAGCTATTTAGGGGCCGAAAATTACTTAGGAACTTAGCTTTGGAACTATTTCAATGAAAATCTAATTGAGGTAAAGCAATTTCAAAATAATTTTTATCAGTAAATAAAATGTGTTATAGACTTATTATCACTTATAGTTAGTATTATAATAAGGCTAAGATATCTGCAACTAAATAGTCATGAAATGCGCATGACAATTACGGCTTGCTTTTATTTAAAATAGTTACCCCTTTTTTCAGAACTATTCTAATCAAAGAAAACGTATAGAGGCTGCTGGCTGGATAACTAAATTAATAGATATTACTGAATACCAATCTGAGTCTGCTGACAAATGAATAAATTAAGCATTGATTGTCAATTTTAAAACATCTGAATATAATCTATGTATACTTGGCAGACGAATCAAATATATGATAAACCTTATAATTTAAAGTAGCCGTTGATTCTTAAAGCGGGTAATTTTTTCCTCTTGCATGTAGAAGGTAGCAGTTGTAGAAGTTTCAGCTTATGTAAATAAATAATCACATTTATATAAAATAACTTAGTTTTCAATTCTGGTGTATGGCAAACAACAATGTATAACATGTTCAAACTTTCGAATGAAATGACAACACTAAAATATAACGTATTTTTAACCATTGACGAAGTGTTTGATTGTGTGTATGGGTAGGTAATAATAATAGAAACATAATACTTACTAGTTACTATTACTTTGTACAGAAGGAATTACATTAATAAAAAATACACATTAGGTATGACTAAATCTATTACTAGTAATAATTAGAAGCGGGAGACTAGTTATACTATATACTATTTTATTAATCAGTCACTAATCAACAAGTATGACGAACATTAGTTCCTTATGATTGGCCACCTGACGATAATAGAATTGGAAGTGACCGAACATGGATATTGATATGACGATTACTAGCATTTTAGACTAATGGGACATTTTTACTTTTAATTGCATAATTAATAACATAAATATGTTTATGTGTAAAGCGATTGGAAAGATAAAAATTCCAGCTTTGTAATTATAGTTGCATTGCGTTGGTAGCGTTTATATGTGACTTGTTATTGGTATTTGTTTGTAATTTATCCTTAAGTGACCGATTACTGGCACAAAGCCACAAACACCCTATAGAGTTCATCTGTTAGCCTAAGCAGTTTTCCAGACTGGCATCCATGTCGCCAAAGATCTTTGGAAACTATATTTGAGGGAAAATTCATCAAAACAAGATCAAAGATCTTGGTGACTATTTTCTAATTAATTCCTATGTTTACTTGTTATTATTGCCGTATTGGAGACATTTTGAAGAAATTTGGTCATTTTGGAAAATTGGAGACAAATTTAAAATTTTGGGAGACTAATTGTCCTGAAATATGAAATCTTGGTGACAGATTTCACACACTTGAAACTGGGATAGGACCATACTCACTCTAGGATTGATTATTGATATGAATAAATTCAAATATTGAGGACTAATTGACATCAGATTTTCACCTCCTAATATATAATCTGTAATATGGCCCTACGCCACCCCTAACAGGCTAACTAGCTACCAGAATTGTGCGTTGTGTTGAGCTGTTCAAAGAATCAAATCAAGACATCAAGTTTGTTACTTACTTTTCATTCATTGTAGTGGGATCACTGATCACATTTAAAATGCTAATTAGGTAGGTAGTACCTAACCAGGATTGGTGTCTGAACTAGATTGAAAATGTCAGGATTCACTTAGTTTGGCACTTCACACAAAATATCTTCATTGAATATTCATAAGGAAAACATAAGTTTATGAGATTGGTACTAGACAAGCTAGTTGATATTTGTGCAGTATGAATGAGAAGAATTTATAATTTAGGCTATCACGGACACTATTATTTCTACTTAACTATTGTAACACTATTACGTATTATTAAAAAGGCACTCCAAACAACGATAAACAATAATAACACAATCTACAGCTGCCATGATGTGATGAAAACTGAAACAAATACCCTTAATTGAAATACTTACCCTAAATTGGAACAGTTACCCTGAATTACTCTTTTCTTCTTTATATGGGAGAAAAGTTACCCTTAATCTGATTGCAAATAAATAAATATGAGAATTTACCTATATCCTAAACAAGTATGACTTACATTTTATTCTATATTTTGGTATCCATATGTAAAGCATTCAAGTTTTTTGATGAGATAAATTATTGGATAACGAAGAACTAACGAAGATCACTTTCATAACAATGCAACTGGTGGTTGATAAGATCTCAACCCACGTTGTTTCGCTATGTCTTTAGATCTAAACAATTAAATGTGTCTTTAGATAAGTAAATAGATTACTAAAGATATCTGTTTATAAATAGCACATATGTGTGTGTCAATATTTACTAATCAATCATTAGAATTCTATTGATAATCCACTGTGATTATTATCGAATTTTAGGGATATTTCCCATGCTTGGGTTATTACTCATTCACATCATGATGTTACGCCCTGTCAATGCTACACAATTAAAAGAGAAAACTATGCTAATGTATGTTTTCAATGTCTGGCAAATTAAACACAATTCGTATTACAACCTATAATAATAACATAATTCAACAATTGATTTTTATACAAATACACATATATGCGAAGTTAAAGGTCATCTCCAGGCTTTGAAAAAATGAATTCATTACATACCTAGTTATATTGAACTAAGGTCTAAGATCATTAATTTGCAAACTGCTGAAAATTCAGAATATATTTTTTATTTGCCTTTAAAGTTTATAATTGAAAGGAAGAAGAAAATGATTGTAGGTTTAATTTTATGAACAAACATTTAATTTTTGGCCTTTGTATAAGATTGAAACTGTATACAAATTAAGTTTAGTAACTCTGTATAATGTATATGCTATCAAACTTCATGGAGTTTGCAGCAAAATGATAAGAAACTTTAGCCTCATTAATTAAAGCAATAGAAAATTGCTTGGAGGGAACCTTTCAGCTAACAATAGCTAAATTATTCGTATTCTTAAAATTACTATAGGAACATAATTATTATACCCAGTCATTCCGCAAAGTAGACTGTATAATTTAATATCATATGTTTGATTTATATTGCATTTTAATGCAACTAAACCGCTGAAATTGGTGTTGATGAACATGCATGATCAACTAATATTCAATTAACTTAATTTTCATTAAATTGCCAGATTTTCTTTGTTGAAACTACAAGATCTAAGCCAATTTTATTCAATGATACCACCACTGGTCTCACATTAGTTAGAATTTCAATAAATTGATTGGTCAAATAGCGGCTTCTGGTGTATTTAGATCCTACAATCTGTAAAGAGGGTAGAATGAGATTAATTGGACAAAAACAATGGGATGTATCGAATAACTTTTTTTATTACAGTGTAATTTCTAACAGCAATTTAAGAGTAAATTAGGCACATTTTCATGCATTCACTCGCATTGCAGTTATCAGTTTAGGTGCAGTCAGCTCTGCGTAAAAGCGAAAAATTGTTTTATAGTTGAGAAAACCAAAATTTTCGTAATTTCTTGCAATTGTTGTAAATTTGTCAATTTAACAAATAATGGTTATGGTATTCTTTTATAATATTGAGTAATATGTTACTATGTAAGATATCGTCATAAACAAGGATTAGGTACCTTTTCCCTCTAGTGGTTGAGTCACATATAAGCACATGTTTTGAAAATGGCGTCTGGTTAACAATTAATGGGACTGCTGTTATGGGAGAGAAATATTCATGACTGTGAATTTGAATGCAGTTTTCTACTGTAGACCAGACCCTGATAGCTTTGTAGCTTCCAGGCTTTTTGAAAATACAGTACTTCCAGCTAAAAAGTATAAACAGATTTCACATAATAGAAGAAAACGACGCAGCATGATTGCAACGGACACACCAAAGAAAGACGAACTTTTTCCCATTGCCCGTCTAACTGATCGTTTGAATTCGAATCTCACGGAAAAAGTAGAAAATGAAGGATATTATGTTTTGAATGTAGAGTTTTTTGCTGACAATATTCCTGACATGGCATCGGAGAAGCTGAAGGACATTATACTGATATTATTTGAACCAACTAAGTATAAGACAACATAAAGAGATAATTCCAACTTGGAATTTCACGAAAACTCCAACAATATAAAAATTAATTTATTAAATGGACTATCTTATTGTTCAACAGGACATATGTCCCATTGTTTACCAGTGTTGGTATACAATGGGACAACTTTTTGCTTTTTTTATTTAAATATTTTCCAGCAAACGGAAAATGTGATAGCAATCTATGTAGTTAGTTTCATTTAGTAAAGAAATATCCATATTACATATCGATTTTTTTTATTTTGATTATGGAAAATGAAATATTCCCTTGACATTTTTTGTGTTTTTTTGTCCCATTGTTCATCACCTTCCCCTACTGAAATCAATATGGATAAATGAAACGGTAAGGGACACCATTTGTTCAGAACTAAAGGGAATGTTTTAAAAGTTGACCCTGGGCTTACCACAAAAAAAAGAACTTTAAAAACAGCTTGGGAAAACCTGAAAATTGGTCAGGTTGGCCTGAAAAAGTACTAAAATAGGTTCCACTTGTCTGACACAGATCATTGTGACTGTAATCTTAGTAATCCTATGCATTCATCTCTTAGAAATGACCTACATTCTATCTTCTCTGGGAGTAATGTCCCTCTTACTCTTAGGAAAATTCTGTGGGGTGGTAATTACCCTGCAGAAATTTAAAAGACATTAATTAATGGCACTGTAGATTATCTCAAGAAAACTAATAAATTATCCTTATTGTAGATATGTATAGCTTATAACTATAGCTAACTAATTAACCAACCTTATTATAACAAGTCAGTGACATTTTATATATATATATCTTTCAGGTTGATAAAGGTTTTATCTGGAAGATAATTATTTTCCCTTGACATAAAACACTATATGCATACAGTTAAATTCCCTTGATAATGTAGCTCCATAAGCACGGTAGTGGTAGAGTAAGTAGATGGAGTCACATTAAACTTGATAATTGGGTATTTTAAAATGGAGTAAATAATTAATTATCCCCCATGATGATCATTGATCAGCACCACCCATTTGGGCCTCGCTCTGATCAGCGGCGACTGCAACGGGTGTGGCAGTTGAAGCATCATAATATCATGTTCCCATATGAGTGAGGAAATAAGAAAATGGTGTATTTCTAGGTTGTGAATCCCTAATACATGGTAGCTAATATTGGAGAAACTATAAGGGATGAAATATATAATGAAAAGGGATAAACCTGGTTTTATAACCTTGAGTCTTCTGTAATGATCCATAAATAATTTGTACAAATTTTATTTCTATTTTCCAAACCTGGGCCAGATTCTACTGAAGAGGCGAGGACACATTCTGCAGAAGAGTTCCACAACAAAAACAGTTTTCAAAAACTAAAACTGACTCATTTATTTGCATACACGCTCACAAATTATATTGTATAATGCATGGGTAAATTGTAAGAAAATTTGAATTGCACTGTTTCCGAAAAAATGGATGATACGAACACCACTAACAACATCACCACTGAATTATATTATACTGAGTCTCATAACAAACTGTGATGCTAAGGGAGCATCACTGGTGATGTTATCGAATTCTCATGATATCTTAGAAGACATCTTTATCTTTTGATGATCAATTTTAACTCAGTAGACACGGGTGTGACAATTAAATATGATTTTAGCTTAATTAATGAATCAGAAAATGATGACAAATATGGTCATTACATTAATTAATCATCTGATCACATCTCTCAAATCCGTAGAAATTATATTAATTAAATCAATCTATATTATAATGTGTGTGCTATATATTATATACTTTACAATATATATTACATAAATTTATGTCTTGGAAATTTATTAGACAACATCTCAAGTTTTATTTTATGTGTGGACCCATTGTTGGGCTCAACACAATTAGGCCCCAATACAATTGGGCCCAGGACAATTGAGCTCATGAAAAAAATGTGCATCAGACACAATAAAGAAGTGTTAGTTTTTATTACAGTAGAAATGGTCTTCAATTAAGATAATACAGTAAACTCTGATAAAAAACGGACTCGAATACATCTCGCAGCATTAAAGATTTTGTATATAAGAGGAATGCATTATACATATATAATATTTAATATTTAACTTTTACTTAAAGCTTCATCAATGTTTGACGAGTGTTGAAATAGTTCTAGGAATATTCGGTCTCAGGAATAAATAGAACTTATGAATTAGATTTATCGGGGGGTCGTGCAGCCTCCAAACCACATGCCAGGTTATTAAACAATAATGAAGTGTGCAGTACAAAAAACTAGCTGATGCAACAAACTACATAACGGTTATTTATGTTGAGAGGTCATTTATAATTCTGAGACCGAAATTTCAAGACCAAAAATTCCGAGATCGAAATTTCCGGCAACATGTTGAGATAGCCTGATTTGGTCACACAAACTTCATATTTTAGTGCAATATTGGGTTGCAATATTTTTCATATCTATAGTGCATCATATTCGTGGACCGACAATGTATTAGTAGTGCCCGTCGACAGTGGTTTAGGACAATTGGGCCCCGGACAATCGAACACTAAGACAATTATTTTATTTGCGTGTTTTTTATAAGGGTCTACTGTATTATTTTTATTGAAGACCATTGCTACTGTAATAACTAGGATTGTGATAATATGTTTTTTTGTATAGAAATATAATCCTGAGCATATTTCAAATAAAGAATATTCCTAATATGAAAAATATATTATCTTCATTATAGCATATATTTTTTTCTGTTCAGAGACTATGCAAGTAAATAATTTCCAAGATACATGAGAACTCATCCATAGTGAACTTTTGTGTAGTGAATGGATTAGAATGGGTACACGGAAAACTGCCATGCGGAAAACTGCCGAAGCGGAAAACTGCCATGCGGAAAACTGCCGAAGCGGAAAACTGCCATGCGGAAAACTGCCATGCGGAAAACTGCCGAAGCGGAAAACGGCCAGTCACTTACTGGCAATTTAATGACTTTAGTCAATAATAGCATTTGAATTTATAAAAGAAAGCCGTTTGTCCTTCTTTAAGGAGTTGAGGGGACATTCATTTTTACAGTAATAACTACATAGATATTGAATTACTTAATATGATAAGGAAAATAATATTTCAACAAATCTACTTTATTAAACACACAGTTAATGAAACTTTGGTTCATATAAGGAATTTATAATTACTATTTTTAAGATATTTGCTTAGTCATGTGTATTTAAAAAAAACTATTTACGTCAACAATATAGCTTTTGGTTATGAAACAAACGTTAAACCCCGTTATTGATCTTTGATTACCAGCTAGTTAGATATTCTCACAATAATATCACTGTAAATTATACAATATATTAAGTGAATATTCAATCAACTTATATGTATGTTCAATATTTATTACATTTACATTTTTATTCTCCATGTCAATTACACAACACCTTCATTTGTACAATTTTCATTTATATGTAAAGAATATTATTATCTAACATGCACTCCAATTCGATCGAGTGAAAATTATTGTCAAAGAATTAGGTAGGTAATACCAGTTTGATAATCATACATGTTTCGGGTTGCAAATTCTAAATATTTCACAAACATCGACCGAAGTTATTTTATAATAAGAACAAGCGAATATTAAACTTGAATACTTGTTCAATTCTCAAATTATAAACACAAAAAGAACTTATTTGACACTAAACCCGTTATGAACTGATAATGTAACGTTGTGTAAACAAAGAAATTGTACTCTGTCCCTAATACAATTTTTTCCTTCTCTTAGTATTTTCTAAGAAAGGTTTTAGTTTTTAGTTTCTACATCGAATTTGATTTAGTTCTGTCATACTTTTATAATAATGTATTTAAATAATAAATTTGTCAACATTTAACTATTATCTTTTTTTTGTATACTAAGAAAAAATTAATGTCCCCTCAACTCCTTAACGAAGGGCAAACGGATTTTTTTATAAATTCAAATGTTATTATTGACTAGTCATTAAATAGTCAGTATTTAGTGACTGACAGTTTTCCGCTTCGGCAGTTTTCCGCTTCGGCAGTTTTCCGCCTGGCAGTTTTCCGGACACCGTTAGAATGTAACCTATAGAAAATAAGAATGTAGTTAGGTATTTTAGAAATAATTGGAACATACCAAGTGTGTTCCAAAATTATTGTAACGTACAAGACGAATTAATTGAGGTTGTTAATGTGAATTTCTCGAAACCTATTCAGTGTTCAATATTGAAAAGTTTTAAAATTAGTATTAAAAAATGTATTCTCATAATCTCATTTTATCCCAACAACTGTTCAAATTTTTCAGATCAATGTAACGAATAACCTTTGAAATTTAACCATTTTATTAATCAAATACTACTGTAACTGAATTCACATTAGACCCAAGCAACCATGACACATTGTTCCAACATGGGCACTAGAGATGGCAGACTGAAAAGTAACCTAGAAATTACATGGGGATAATGTGGTTTTTCATTCACATGAAATGTTACATTGGGAGAAGATTGGTCCAATGTGACGAATCCATCTCATTGCACACAGAGAAAGGATTAGTTGAATCAAATCAAATTTGATTTGTTTTGACTCATATGAATGGGTTATTTATGCGCCTACCTACGTGGTGAGTTGCAGGTACTACTTAAAAGTAGTTAAATTGACGTTGGTTAAGACAAAACAGTCGTTTTGACTCACTCCTAAACTTAAAAAAAGTTGCGCCAACTTGCATAGTAAGTTAATTTATACACCAGATACATTGGATTAACAGTCGATGTGAGTTACTACAATACACTCTGTCATAGTTGTTTCAACATACTTTAAAATTCTCAGAAAAGTAACTTTTAACTCTCATAGTAAGTTGATTCAATCTATAAAATGAATTTAATTAACTAATGTTTGATGACACACCACATCATAGTTGTTTTAACACACGTGAAAACATGAATATAGTCCAACCAACTCACGTAATAAATTGATTCAAAGCATAAATTGATGACCCATTAGATATGAGTAAACTTTTTTCTCTGTGTGGTGTCACCATGTTGTCACATTTTGCAAAAAAAAAACACACAGTACCAATACGATTTGTCAACCTCGTGCCCACATTGGCCCCATTAACTTGTGTTTCTTGGGTTATGACATTATGCCAGTTAAAAAGACTTATTTAAACTCTTCAAAGATATCCATTACACCGAAACATGAGATTAGAATCCAAATGCGATTGAAGGGACTAAAGGTTTATCAATCGAATTACCGAACTTTTATGAATTGAGAATAAAAAGAATTTAATGCACATTTCTTAGAGAATATAAAGCATATTTCAGAGTATAAAAAGATATATGTATTTAGAGAATATATTTCGAAAGGATATAAAGCATATTTCAAAGATAATATTGTCACAACCCTAGAAATAACAAAGTAATACTTCTTCATTGTGTCTGCTGCCCCAATTATTCTGCATCCAATTTTCTTGGGGCCTAATTGTCGGTGAGCCAAGCCCAATTGTCCTGAGCCCAATTGTTGGGGCAGAATTCTATTTATAATGCAAATAGTAGGATGACTATATTGAGTCGCTGCGTGTCATCCTTCAATTGAATAAATATGTGTTACGGGAACTTCAGACACCTTGGTTGAAAAGAGGATTTCGTCAATTTCTTCTCTTAAAGGCCCTCTTATCCATGAAATAAACCTTGATATATCATTAAGTAAAAGTTAAATATTATATATGTATTGTTCTTTTAGAGAGGAAATATCTTAATTCACCGGCTGTAGCCAAGTCCGCTTTTACCAGTCTATATGGCAGGGGTGGGCAAAGGCAGCACTCAGTGCTCTTTTGGCACTGAGAGTAGCACTGGTGCCCAGGAGAGAAAAGGTGCTTCATTTTCTTCCAAAGAAAATTTAAAATGTTTAGCTATGACTGCTTTACGAATTTCAAGAATAATACAGAATGGGATGGCCAATGAATTTAAGAACAGTATATATGTAATTTCCATGACAGTCAATTTTATCCGTTTTTATAGTAATTTTTGTTCATTGGTAATTTTTGTTCTTTTAATTGTAGTTTCGATATTTAAAATTTTTACCTCAGGTTCTTCTTATTCAAATCAGTTGTTTCTATATCTCCCATACGTATGTCTATAGGGACACTGGAACTCTGGTAAGAATTTGTGTAATCACTATTGATAAGTTAGTACAATGAGGTATAAAATAACCGGTGACCGGTCCATTCGCCGAAAACATATTCGCCGAAAACACATTCGCCGCACAACACATTCGCTGCACAACACATTCGCCGAACGACACATTCGACGAAAAATAAGATTATTTAAAAAAGTGAACAAATTTATCTCATATGTTCAAATGAAATTACATTATAAAAAATGTAATTTTTCGGCGAATGTGTTTTCGGCGAATTGACCTAGAACCAAAATAACCCATTATCATTTAGTCTGTGATTTTGTGAATTAGTTTCAATTTTTAAGATCAAAACATCATAATGCCATGAAAGATTTCCAACTTGCTGATAACGCGAGACTTTTTACTTCAAATGTTCCCAAACTTTGTCGGTAAAGTAAAAATGTTGAAGATACATAATCTCAGTTAACGAGTGCATAGCTACTGGATTTAATGATCGATGTGAAACTAGATGACGGGCAGTCGTAGAGCACATACCTTCGCCACCGCTTATAAATGACCTGTGACCCACCAATAATTCTTGAATAATGACCTTTACCTGTAGCCCCCATAGACTAATGAAATGGTTCCTGGATAATTTCTAATTGTCCCACCAATTTTCAGATACTTTGTAAAGATACTTTTTGAGATATAAATGACCTTGACATTTGATCGGATCGCTCCCAAAATGTTACCAGTTTTTTTCCTGCATAATGACCAATCGTCCACAAAATTCTAGGCATATTTTTTCAGTTATGCGAATAACAAGATGACAAATGAATAAATGCCTCCTTAGATATAACCTTCCGAATATTGTGAAGTTAATTAAATCAATATTGTTACTTAAGCATTTTTTGCAATTTTGTGGATTATTTTCCATTAGACAAAACATAGTTATATATCATCTATAGTCTACTACCACTAGTGTATAAAATATGTACTACCTCAATAAAATCGACCACCTCTTTGTAATTACGTAGATATGCTGTAGGTTAGACATATGACTTCTATTTTAACATAATGCTATAAAAACACTAAAATAAGGTTATTCTAATTACTATTATTGAATCAGCTATGCTATCTAACAATTTTTCTTCAATTAACCAATATTCCTTATCAAGATGGCTTTTGATAATGCATTGGTAAAGATTCGAGTCAAAAGTTTATTGGAGTCCGTAGATAGGAAGAAATTCCTCCCTGACATTTAAATGAAAATAGATCAAAGTTTACACTCTTAGACCCTTGTAGACTGCCAAAAGAAAGTAAATAAGAAGGACTTGAAACAAACAAATTAAAATCGATTACACCACTCATTAGCTATAGTTTGGATGCACTTAGGCTCTAAAGTGCATCAGTTCGATGCACTTTAGTGTCTCAGCTATTAGTTTGTTAAAATGATGAAAAATAATTTCCTTTTTAACAAACTTATAGCTGAGACAAAATATAGAGACAACTAAAATATAGTTTGATGCACTAAACCTAAAGTGTCTCTTTGGGGAAAAAAGCCATAGGGTGAACTCGAAACACTTGGGTGCATCAGAATTTCTCTGAGTACAACGACCAATCGTCCCATCAAATTAAATAAAAGATATCAAACAGGAAGATTTATCATTACGAAAATCAGTATACATCTACACTCTACAGCTTAATTATCATCAATGACCCCCATGCAGGTCGTTAAACAATCATGAAGTCTGCAGTAAAAGAAACTAACGAATACAACAAACTACACTACGGTCATCTATGTTAAGATTTATATGTTTAGTAGTAGGGAAATTGCTCAAAAATAATTGCTCGAAACAAAATTGCCCGAAAAACATTTGCTCGAACGAACAAATTGCTCATAGTGTTCCAATTAATGAAAGAACGTCAATTAATGAGTTGAATTACTTTGACTAGCTCTTATCTCTCTTGGTTTCTAATTAGTAATTAACAATAATTGTACTTCAATTTTTTTATCTCTATTCACTACTAATCTTTGTATTACCGTTTTAAAATATAACTCTACATGTGCTTCTTAATAGAACAGGAATTACTGCAGCAACTTTGGGTACTATAATTTTCGTTTTTTGTCCTCAGTTAGTTTTCCCTTTTCTGTAGTCTTTATCATGTTGACTCTTCCTCTTTTTTCACATTAAGCAACTGATTATTTTGAAATTTGATTATTTGAGCAATTGATCATTTGGAATTTGGGACAATAAAGTTCATTCGATACATTGTCGAAAGTCAGTTAATCATAACATGAGTTCTCTTCGATTAGCTGCACCTAACCATCCTGGTTCAAATTAGTAATTGATAATATATACACGCGTATCATTTTTGATATTATCAGAGCAATTATTGATCGATCATTCGAGCAATTGTCTATATAGCAGTTGTCTTGTCTTTCGAGCAATTGTCTTTCGAGCATTTGTCTTTCGAGCAATTGTCTTTCGAGCAATTTGAGCAATTGTCATTCGAGCAATTGTTTTCGAGCAATTATCTTTTTAGCAATGGTGGGTGTTTCGAGCAATTATTTTCAAGCAATTATCTTTCGAGTAATTGTCTTTCGAGCAATTACCGGCCACCTTTCAGATTACACTACTAATCTGAATCACTACTTCAGATCACTCATCGTGAAGAGGCAGGAATAAATCTTCTGGGTGTAGCAACTGACGAATTGGCAGATGCACATCTAGGAGCTATAAGTTCATAGTTTCATGCTATATATATAAAAATTGTACAACATCTGATAGATTTCAGGTTGGTGGACATTTATTAAACAGTATACATTTGATGACATATTTAATTACTGAATTATTATGAGAGAAATATTTTAAATTTTTAATAACATATTTCAGTCATAATACTTTTTATTTTCTTGGTAATTTAAGAATTTTATAAAAAAATTATTATAACATACAGGGTGTCGGACACTTTTGTTGCCAAACTTTAACATAAGGTAGCTATCGTCGAGATAAACACTTTTTATTCTATGAAGGTATGGTCAGTAATTATTATGAACACTAGAAACATAATCTTAAATTAGGTTACATGTTTACAAAATGTGTTCAAACTGCCGCCCATTTGTTGCGATGCATGCTTTCAAACGTTTGTCCAATGATTGGCGGACGCGAGCAAAGACACCAGGAGTTTCACGAATCCTGCCGATCAGGTTCTGTTCGGATTGAATCGGTGTTTCATACACCAAATTTTCAAATGTCCCCATCAGTAGAAATCTAGGGGCGTAATATCTTTTTACAATACTAATTGTAATATCTTTTTACCTATTTTCAAGTCATTGTAACTCTTTAACTAAGCATTTTAGACCATACCTTCATAGAATAAAAAGTGTTTATTTCGACGATCGCTACCTTACGTCATAGTTTGGCAACAGAAGTGTTGGACACCCATATATTCGAATATTCGATGGAAAAAATACTAAATTTTTATGTAGCTATAATGCTATTAATGAGTTTTCATTTTGTTTGATTTTTAGATTCCATATCTTTCATAATTTTCATCAGATTTTTTTTAAATTGGGAATATGAAGAATGTGTAATAGATTTTTATGAACAAACTGAAGGTATTCTTCGCAATTACTTTTTGCAATTATTATTTGAAAGGTCCTCTCAACTGCTATTTTTTTTAATCTAACCTCCTAGAGTTCATTCAGTAGAACTAAGGTTACTGGTTATAAAATTGCAAACCATTTAAAATTTGTTTTATATATTTATTGTAATATGTAAATTTACGCTCTTGCGATTTTAATTCTTCCTCCGAATTTCATGCAAAGAAAAAGTCTGCCACTCTGACAAACACAAAACAAAGATAGATGAACAGGCAAATGTTTACATTTGTTTCTACTTATGTTTTGTGTGTTCAAGTGTAGATTTTTCTTTAAGTTCTTAAAGAAAAAAAAAACATAAAATCTCTAATAGAAAGAGGGAAAAGCCAGTGGGTTTAAGCGAAATTAACTGAGAGAAGATTCAAATACTTTTGACTATCGTTTTCGATGACAGGTATATTCCACCCCTGTAAATTAGTTTAGGTTTAGTTTAGTCATTAATATTATTCATGTATTAATATTTATATAATACTGAGTAACTTGCATTATCTTTATATCAAATTAAACCTTTTGTTGGCCATTCCCAAGCTGTTTTTTTTCACACAGATGTGATAGAACAGCAGATATAAAGCTTGTGTGAACGCTCCTTGTCGGTAAATGTATATAGTTATTTCAATCACAATCTGATTATCTTCACTATCTCTGATACAACAGCGATATTAACTGTAAGATGATGTCATTCAGTACTTCCTGTTGTTTCTACTTTATTTCGTTACTTCGACTAAATGTGGTGTACAACCGCAGAATGTTTTTTTTTGCACCAGGTATATTTTTATTTCGAAAATATAATACGGTGTGGAGAAGTATAGTTAGTCATTTTTTTTAACTTTTTGTATTAGAGATTGAATTGGGCAAGTATTTTTTGGAAACTGTGATAACTTTTTAAACTTTGTTATAAAAACTATAAACTATTCAAAAACGATAAACTATTCATAAACGATAAACTATTCAAAAACGATAAACTATTCAAAAACGATAAACTATTCAAAAACGATAAACTATTCAAAAACGATAAACTATTCAAAAACGATAAACTATTCAAAAACGATAAACTATTCAAAAACGATAAACTATTCAAAAACGATAAACTATTCAAAAACGATAAACTATTCATAAACGATAAACTATTCATAAACGATAAACTATTCAAAAACGATAAACTATTCTAAAACGATAAACTATTCATAAACGATAAACTATTTAAAAACGATAAACTATTCAAAAACTATAAACTATTCAAAAATGATAAACTATTCATAAACGATAAACTATTCATAAACGATAAAATATTCGTAAACGATAAAATATTCATAAACGATAAACAATTCATAAACGATAAACTATTCAAAAATGATAAACTATTCATAAACGATAAAATATTCATAAACGATAAACTATTCAAAAACTATAAACTATTCAAAAATGATAAACTATTCATAAACGATAAACTATTCATAAACGATAAAATATTCATAAACGATAAAATATTCATAAACGATAAACTATTCATAAACGATAAACTATTCAAAAATGATAAACTATTCAAAAACGATAAAATATTCATAAACGATAAACTATTCAAAAACTATAAACTATTCAAAAATGATAAACTATTCATAAACGATAAAATATTCATAAACGATAAAATATTCATAAACGATAAACTATTCATAAACGATAAACTATTCAAAAACGATAAACTATTCAAAAATGATAAACTATTCATAAACGATAAAATATTCATAAACGATAAAATATTCATAAACGATAAACTATTCATAAACGATAAAATATTCATAAACGATAAAATATTCATAAACGATAAAATATTCATAAACGATAAAATATTCATAAACGATAAACTATTCAAAAACGATAAAATATTCAAAAACGATAAACTATTCAAAAATGATAAACTATTCAAAAACGATAAAATATTCATAAACGATAAACTATTCAAAAACTATAAACTATTCAAAAATGATAAACTATTCATAAACGATAAACTATTCAAAAACGATAAACTATTCAAAAATGATAAACTATTCATAAACGATAAACTATTCATAAACGATAAACTATTCAAAAATGATAAACTATTCATAAACGATAAAATATTCATAAACGATAAAATATTCAAAAACGATAAAATATTCATAAACGATAAACTATTCAAAAACTATAAACTATTCAAAAATGATAAACTATTCATAAACGATAAAATATTCATAAACGATAAAATATTCATAAACGATAAAATATTCATAAACGATAAAATATTCATAAACGATAAAATATTCATAAACGATAAAATATTCATAAACGATAAACTATTAAAAAACGATAAACTATTCAAAAACGATAAAATATTCAAAAACGATAAACTATTCAAAAACTATAAACTATTCATAAACGATAAACTATTCAAAAACGATAAACTATTCAAAAACGATAAACTATTCAAAAACCATAAACTATTCAAAAACGATAAACTATTCAAAAACGATAAACTATTCAAAAACTATAAACTATTCAAAAATGATAAACTATTCATAAACGATAAAATATTCATAAACGATAAAATATTCATAAACGATAAAATATTCATGAACGATAAAATATTCATAAACGATAAACTATTCAAAAACGATAAACTATTCAAAACGATAAAATATTCAAAAACGATAAACTATTCAAAAACTATAAACTATTCAAAAATGATAAACTATTCATAAACGATAAAATATTCATAAACTATAAAATATTCATAAACGATAAAATATTCATAAACGATAAACTATTCATAAACGATAAACTATTCAAAAACTATAAACTATTCAAAAATGATAAACTATTCATAAACGATAAAATATTCATAAACTATAAAATATTCATAAACGATAAAATATTCATAAACGATAAACTATTCATAAACGATAAACTATTTAAAAACTATAAACTATTCAAAAATGATAAACTATTCATAAACGATAAAATATTCATAAACTATAAAATATTCATAAACGATAAAATATTCATAAACGATAAACTATTCAAAAATGATAAACTATTCAAAAACGATAAAATATTCATAAACGATAAACTATTCAAAAACTATAAACTATTCAAAAATGATAAACTATTCATAAACGATAAAATATTCATAAACGATAAAATATTCATAAACGATAAAATATTCATAAACGATAAAATATTCATAAACGATAAAATATTCATAAACGATAAACTATTCAAAAACGATAAAATATTCATAAACGATAAAATATTCATAAACGATAAAATATTCATAAACGATAAAATATTCATAAACGATAAACTATTCAAAAACGATAAACTATTCAAAAACGATAAAATATTCAAAAACGATAAACTATTCAAAAACTATAAACTATTCATAAACGATAAACTATTCAAAAACGATAAACTATTCAAAAACGATAAACTATTCAAAAACGATAAACTATTCAAAAACGATAAACTATTCAAAAACGATAAACTATTCAAAAACTATAAACTATTCAAAAATGATAAACTATTCATAAACGATAAAATATTCATAAACGATAAAATATTCATAAACGATAAAATATTCATAAACGATAAAATATTCATAAACGATAAACTATTCAAAAACGATAAACTATTACAAACGATAAAATATTCAAAAACGATAAACTATTCAAAAACTATAAACTATTCAAAAATGATAAACTATTCATAAACGATAAAATATTCATAAACTATAAAATATTCATAAACGATAAAATATTCATAAACGATAAACTATTCATAAACGATAAACTATTCAAAAACTATAAACTATTCAAAAATGATAAACTATTCATAAACGATAAAATATTCATAAACTATAAAATATTCATAAACGATAAAATATTCATAAACGATAAACTATTCATAAACGATAAACTATTCAAAAACTATAAACTATTCAAAAATGATAAACTATTCATAAACGATAAAATATTCATAAACTATAAAATATTCATAAACGATAAAATATTCATAAACGATAAAATATTCATAAACGATAAAATATTCATAAACGATAAAATATTCATAAACGATAAAATATTCATAAACGATAAACTATTCAAAAACGATAAACTATTCAAAACGATAAAATATTCAAAAACGATAAACTATTCAAAAACTATAAACTATTCAAAAATGATAAACTATTCATAAACGATAAAATATTCATAAACTATAAACTATTCATAAACGATAAACTATTCAAAAACGATAACTATTCAAAAATGATAAACTATTCATAAACGATAAAATATTCATAAACGATAAAATATTCATAAACGATAAACTATTCATAAACGATAAACTATTCAAAAATGATAAACTATTCAAAAACGATAAAATATTCATAAACGATAAACTATTCAAAAACTATAAACTATTCAAAAATGATAAACTATTCATAAACGATAAAATATTCATAAACGATAAAATATTCATAAACGATAAAATATTCATAAACGATAAAATATTCATAAACGATAAAATATTCATAAACGATAAAATATTCATAAACGATAAACTATTCAAAAACGATAAACTATTCAAAAACGATAAAATATTCAAAAACGATAAACTATTCAAAAACTATAAACTATTCATAAACGATAAACCATTCAAAAACGATAAACTATTCAAAAACGATAAACTATTCAAAAACCATAAACTATTCAAAAACGATAAACTATTCAAAAACGATAAACTATTCAAAAACTATAAACTATTCAAAAATGATAAACTATTCATAAACGATAAAATATTCATAAACGATAAAATATTCATAAACGATAAAATATTCATAAACGATAAAATATTCATAAACGATAAACTATTCAAAAACGATAAACTATTCAAAACGATAAAATATTCAAAAACGATAAACTATTCAAAAACTATAAACTATTCAAAAATGATAAACTATTCATAAACGATAAAATATTCATAAACTATAAAATATTCATAAACGATAAAATATTCATAAACGATAAACTATTCATAAACGATAAACTATTCAAAAACTATAAACTATTCAAAAATGATAAACTATTCATAAACGATAAAATATTCATAAACTATAAAATATTCATAAACGATAAAATATTCATAAACGATAAACTATTCATAAACGATAAACTATTTAAAAACTATAAACTATTCAAAAATGATAAACTATTCATAAACGATAAAATATTCATAAACTATAAAATATTCATAAACGATAAAATATTCATAAACGATAAACTATTCAAAAATGATAAACTATTCAAAAACGATAAAATATTCATAAACGATAAACTATTCAAAAACTATAAACTATTCAAAAATGATAAACTATTCATAAACGATAAAATATTCATAAACGATAAAATATTCATAAACGATAAAATATTCATAAACGATAAAATATTCATAAACGATAAAATATTCATAAACGATAAAATATTCATAAACGATAAACTATTCAAAAACGATAAAATATTCATAAACGATAAAATATTCATAAACGATAAAATATTCATAAACGATAAAATATTCATAAACGATAAACTATTCAAAAACGATAAACTATTCAAAAACGATAAAATATTCAAAAACGATAAACTATTCAAAAACTATAAACTATTCATAAACGATAAACTATTCAAAAACGATAAACTATTCAAAAACGATAAACTATTCAAAAACGATAAACTATTCAAAAACGATAAACTATTCAAAAACGATAAACTATTCAAAAACTATAAACTATTCAAAAATGATAAACTATTCATAAACGATAAAATATTCATAAACGATAAAATATTCATAAACGATAAAATATTCATAAACGATAAAATATTCATAAACGATAAACTATTCAAAAACGATAAACTATTACAAACGATAAAATATTCAAAAACGATAAACTATTCAAAAACTATAAACTATTCAAAAATGATAAACTATTCATAAACGATAAAATATTCATAAACTATAAAATATTCATAAACGATAAAATATTCATAAACGATAAACTATTCATAAACGATAAACTATTCAAAAACTATAAACTATTCAAAAATGATAAACTATTCATAAACGATAAAATATTCATAAACTATAAAATATTCATAAACGATAAAATATTCATAAACGATAAACTATTCATAAACGATAAACTATTCAAAAACTATAAACTATTCAAAAATGATAAACTATTCATAAACGATAAAATATTCATAAACTATAAAATATTCATAAACGATAAAATATTCATAAACGATAAAATATTCATAAACGATAAAATATTCATAAACGATAAAATATTCATAAACGATAAATTATTCATAAACGATAAACTATTCAAAAACGATAAACTATTCAAAACGATAAACTATTCAAAAACTATAAACTATTCAAAAATGATAAACTATTCATAAACGATAAAATATTCATAAACTATAAAATATTCATAAACGATAAAATATTCATAAACGATAAACTATTCATAAACGATAAACTATTCAAAAACTATAAACTATTCAAAAATGATAAACTATTCATAAACGATAAAATATTCATAAACTATAAAATATTCATAAACGATAAAATATTCATAAACGATAAACTGTTCATAAATGATAAACTATTCATAAACGATAAACTTTTCAAAAACGATAAACTGTTCAAAAACTATAAACTACAAACGACAAACCTTAGGCCCCTTTCACACGAATAGTTTTCTCATTCCGCTGTAAAACAAAAGCTGCATGAAGAAAACAGTAAATTTTAGCGGACATACAAAACGCATACCTTTATTCACACGTGGCATGTCTGAAGCAGAGTGTAAATGTTATACCTGATGCCAAGCGTGTAATTTCTAAAAACTCGGTATAAACTTCATGCCGATGTTTTGGCTTACCATTATGTTCAATGCAGTATTTCACACTAGGCATGAAATATCATGCCACTAAATAGATAAGCACAGACCAATGGTGTACTTTTTCCAATTATACGAGGATTTGAGAAGTCAAGAGAGAGATAGATAGATATATTCAAGTGAATGATTAATTTAAATTGTTATATAACAATTTAAATTTATCATTGTTATATAACAATTTAAATTAATCACTCACATGATTATTATAATATATCTCTCTCTCTCATTTATATAATAATTTGGATATTTGTTATCTATCTAAAGAATCTAGCTTATAGATATTTAAAAAAAATATAACGCCTGAAATAGTTGATATTAATAATAATAACAATAATATGCACAGTTCTATAAGATTAATGATTTCTACAAGATTAATGAATCATACTACTTGAGTACTATTCAACAGACAGCTATATTTCTTCCCATTTTCTGCAGTGGAATGTTTCATTTTAGGCGTGAAAATTTCATGTGTACATGTTCTGAACATGTCCAAAATATGTAAAATTGAGTTGTATGGGGTTATATAGGAATATTTTGAAACAATTTGGGAATATGAATATTTACCTCCATAAACATACAATTTTTTCATTAGAAGATATCAAAAATAGATAGTAATAAAATTAGAAATAATGCAGTATAGCTAGATGTTGTAAGAATAAAGAAAACGGCACGCACTTTCCATGTTATAACTTGCCAACAGTCGCTAGATAATTAAAATTATTGTATTAAGTCTGTATGGTTAGAACTTAAGCACAGGCCAGGATCTGACTTAAAAATAAACGTCGTGTGAGAAAGTTAAGGTGTTTCCTTCATGCAGCTTTTGTTTTACAGCGGTATATGGAAACTTCTCGTGTGAAAGGGGACTTAGTAAGATTGAGGAGTCGTATATAATTTATATATTTGGAAGGTGTCGTATTTCATGACAGCGGTTATTAAAAACACACTAAAACCCTTATTATCCATTGGAGGGAGTCGTATTTCGCAACTGGGCCCATATGGAAAAACTTATGTATAATAATCATTATTTAACTTTTCGTTTAATTGGTATTCATGATACCAATTTGAATAGAAGTTAAATAATAATTATCACTATTCTATCCATACTAATAATTTTCTTAGTGTGTTTATTTATTGGGTGTCCGCTTTTACTTGATTGGTTTTAAACATGAAGAATGTAACTATGATACACACGGGAATATATTGACTTGGTATTTAAATTCCCCTGTTTTTATTCAATTTTTAAATGTTTTTATCTATGAAAAAATATCAGTCAGTATGCAGGAAAATAAATTTTATTTGAGTTCACTGAAAATGACCTAACAACGGGTAATAAATTACTATTGAAGACCCGTTATTTTTAACGGGCAAATACACTAGTACTATAATAAGAGTTGCGTCCGTCTGTCCGTGTGTCACAAAATAGGTTAAACAGTCATTCTATCAACAGCGCTTCATAAAGTTGGTGTAAATAAGAGAAAAATCAAAGAAACAGTAATAGAAAAGGAAAACTAATAATTTGCTGCAGTATCATTACTGCGGGGGTCACACGAAAATTATTAATTGGAAATATAAGAGCTTTGATTCTAAAGAGTGAAAAATGTGCATATGTGTGCATTTGAATATAATGCATATGTGTGTGTGCATTTGAATATAATCTTAAACCCATTATATTAATTGAACACTCCATGAATGAACAACAGGTACTGAATAAAGGCTGCTTCACACATCACCGTGATCCGTCTGGGACGTCAAGGTATCATATTTATAATTTTTTAACGCTTCTTGTAGTTTTAAAGGATAGCGCCAGGATTATGCTCTTCAACTACGAGATTTTTGACGTCGGCGATATAGTTGAAATCGCTGAAAGCTGACGTTAATCCTATACTAAATAAATTAAGTAAAACTGTATTTTAGGATATTTTCCGTTAACTAATGTTCTTATTTAAAACACCTTTATGTTTTTTTACTGTATTATAAATATTAGGAAGTTGAGGGCTTTTTTCCTGTGGGTTTTTTCTTGTGGGCATTTTCACCTGTGGACATTTTTCCATGTGGGCATTTTCCCCGTGGGCATATTTCCTGCGGGCTTCTTTCCGGGAACCTCTAGATACACCAAAGTGTTCATGAACTGTTGACTGTACGTAGATACACTGTACAGTAATATGTTAACAGATAAATATCAATGTTATTATTTAATTATTTTAATCTCTCATCAAATAATTCCATCGAAAAGAGTTAGGGGACACCCGGGTTTGAACCGGGGACCTCTCGATCTGCAGTCGAATGCTCTACCACTGAGCTATATCCCCATGATAACAGTCTCCACCACTGAACTATAGGTATAGGCTCTAGGTAAATTGCTTGAAAACAATTGCTCAAATGAACAATTGCTCGAAACAGAATTGTTCGAAAAACAGTTGCTCGAATGATCAAACTGCTCACAGTGTTCGAATTAATAAAAGTCAGTTAATCATAAAGTTGAATCACTTCAATTAGCTTCACCTAACCGTCCTGGTTTCTAATTAGTAATTAATAATAACTGTATTTCATTTTGTCATGGATATTTATTTTTAATCATTACTGAATTTATATCTTACTCTTGCTTTTCTCGTGTTTTTATAGAACAGAAATAACTACAACTACATCAATTTTGGGAACTAGAATTTAGATTTTTTCGTCAATCAATCGCTCCAGTTGGCTCCTACAGGATATTCTTAGGGCGAGGTTGGGGTTGTTAGGTTTTAGCAACTCGGGTTATGGGAACTGCGGTTGTCCCCGAGGGGTAGCGGTTGTCCCCGAGACACTTAGCATGACCTCTGGTTATCTTGTTGACCCTTCTTCTTTTACATTAAGCAATTGATATTCGAAATTTGTCTATTCTAGTAGTTGATCATTCGGGCAATAATTATTGTTCATTCAATCAATTTTAGAAATTCAGTTAATCATGAAGTGGAAACATTTCAATTAGCTGCACCTTACAGTCCTGGTTTCTAACTAGCATTTAATAAAAACTATATTAATTTTTTCGTATAATCTGAGTGATTGATCATTGGAGAAATTGTTTTTCGAGCAATTGTTTTTCGAGAAATTGTTCATTCGAGCAATTGTTTTTCGAGAAATTGTTCATTCGAGCAATTGTTTTTCGAGAAATTGTTCATTCGAGCAATTGTTTTTCGAGAAATTGTTCATTCGAGCAATTGTTTTTCGAGAAATTGTTCATTCGAGCAATTGTTTTTCGAGTAACTGTTTTTCGAGCAATTGTTTTTCGAGTAACTGTTTTTCGAGCAATTGTTTTTCGAGCAACTGTTTTTCGAGTAACTGTTTTTCGAGCAATCGTCTTTCGAGTAACTGTTTTTCGAGCAATTGTCTTTCGAGTAACTGTTTTTCGAGCAATTGTTTTTCGAGTAACTGTTTTTCGAGCAATTGTTTTTCGAGTAACTGTTTTTCGAGCAATTGTTTTTCGAGCAACTGTTTTTCGAGTAACTGTTTTTCGAGCAATTGTCTTTCGAGTAACTGTTTTTCGAGCAATTGTCTTTCGAGTAACTGTTTTTCGAGCAATTGTCTTTCGAGCAACTTACTTACATATCATGGGATGACTGTATTAATCTGAAATTTAATGATGTTTTGGAGGAAAATGCAGACATTTTGGCAAACAAAATGAATGAGTATTTTTTCTATAATTGGTAGTACCGTCAATGCTGCTTATGGTGACTCTAGTGATAGAAATTACCTCCAATATTTGAAGGATAGTAATGTGAATTCTTTATTTTTGAAATCTGTTGAAGCGGGTGATGAAAAAAAAAGTCTGTTAGATTTGATGCTATCCCAGTTTCTGTAATTAGGTATCTCAGCCCTTTGATTTCACCTGTCTTGGTTTCTTTGATTAATAGGTGTTTCATATCAGGTAAGTTCCCTAGTATATTTGAAACTGATAGGATTGTGCCAATATATTTTTTTATAGGAGGTAATGCCAGAAGCATTAATAGCTGTCGGCCAATTTCAACTTAGAAAATATTTCTAAAGTGTTTGAAAAATGTCTTTATGATCGATTGTACAATTTTCTATCCTTAAATAATATACTTTCTGATAAACAGTTCTGTTACAGAGAAAACAAGACAACGCAACAAGCGAACATTAATCTGTTGAGGCCAGTTTACAACGAACTTGATAAAGGAAATTTAGTATTTGCGATGTTTCTGGATTTTAAAAAGCTCTTGATTGCGTATCACACAGTATATTGCTTGATAAAATGTATTATCTTATGATAAGAGGTATTCCTCACTCGCTATTCAAACCTTATCTGTCAGAACGTAGTCAGTCAACATCTGTTAATGGATGTAAGTCTGGGTTGACTGGTGTGGATTGCGATGTTCACCAAGGTAGCACAAATGGACCTTTGTTATTCTTAATATTTATCAATGATTTCCCTTACAACTCTCCTCTTTTAATTTCAATTTCTCTCATTAAATAAAGCTTTCCTCGCCAGTCTACTCATGATGTTCACATTATAATTAATGAACATTTAGACATGGTTCGAATGTAGCTCTCTCACTCTATCACCTCTGATCAAAAACTAACATCACCCCATACTACAAGCCAACCAAACTCATTTCCAGTTCCAATGAGCAATGTTATTAATTTATAACATTTGTCATGCTATTCAACAGGATGATAGCATTTTGGACACACATTTCTTGTAATTTTAAGAAACGAAAGCTCTGTCATTTTTAGTTATTCAATTTAAATAAGTTATTTCTGTGCGTGTGCTCTCGTACGTTATTATATCTGATGTATATCTTATAATAATAAAATACTCTGCCTTTTGTATGAAGTACAAATTTAACAATATACAAGATTAAAGATAATAATATTTCACATATTATTCTAATTCATTCCACACACACCATGTATTTGAATATGTTTTTCATCTACTTACAGTACTCTTCCTGAAACCTCTAAAATTTGACCAGTTTAGTCTCTCCCGAGGTATATATTTCTTGTGTCAGACGATAGATTTTTTAGTTAAGTGTACCTAGATACACCATGTGCTCATGAACTGTAGAGTGTACCTAGATACACCATGTGCTCATGAACTGTAGAGTGTACCTAGATACACCATGTGCTCATGAACTGTAGAGTGTACCTAGATACACCATGTGCTCATGAACTGTAGAGTGTACCTAGATACACCATGTGCGCATGAACTGTAGAGTGTACCTAGATACACCATGTGCACATGAACTGTAGACTGTACGTATAGAATACAATGTTTGTTCGTTAAATGTTTACGTCATTATATTTCATGCCTCGCTTACAATTATGAAATACAATAATATCTTTGTTTTTATTATAATAAGTTTAAATCAATAAGTTTCGTTTTCTAAATAATTTAGATAGATACTTAGGCCTAACTGACCTCATTGTCTCTGTAGGCTGGGCCTGACGGCCTGTCTCAGTGTAATTTCTTCCATGAGAACAAACTCGTGTGTCGAAAGTACATCCTTTGTAGGTGCTTTCTGTGTTAAAATGAAACGAATGAAGATGGCTAAAGCAAGGAAGGTAAGTTCATATGGAAACTTTACTGGAGATGGTGATAATGATTTAGTGTTTATAGCGCATATGGGGAAAGAGTATTGTGATATTATGCAATAATAGTTATTTTTTCTAGGCAGGTAGTTAAGCATGATGTTGACTCTGACGGTATGTTTCTGTTTCAGCTTATACCGCCACGTATCTTGTGTTACTTTGATATCCAGTAGTTATAGACTTTTGGAGAGATATTTTCTATTCATTATTTTGGGAAATGATTGGTTGATTATAGAACTGAATATGAGAATATATGTTATGTTGAACAACGAGCTCGAAAGATGTAATAAAATAATTACAATCAATAAGTTTGAGAAGACAAATTGTGTGCCTATATTATTTAAAATACGTTTAACAGTTAAATTTATCATATTACAAATGATTAGGCATTCAGAAAACTTTGAATCGAATTAAGGAGCTTCTAATATCTATTTTCTGTGGTGACTATATTGATATCCAAAGTATTTATCGGCAAACCCCTGTATGTAGACTGTAGTTGATCAGTTATGTTCCGGGCTGGCTGCTATAAATCTCATCTTAGTCCTATTGATACCAACACCGTTTTCTCTATGAAAGTGAAGCGGTGACTGAGATAATTCGATGGCTCTATTTTCTTACAGAGAATTTAATGTACACTAAATTAACAATATTGGGGAAATCAAATTCAGAAACAAGCTGTACATTTAAATTGTTCTAATTTCTAATTAAAATCAATATAATATATTTTATAAATAAAACTATCACCCTAAAGGAGGGTGCGTATAATTTTCATACCAAATATTTGTTCATTATATTATAAATAAACAATGATTAGTAACGGAAACAGAAATATTTCATCTCAAATCACTGTATTTTCAGAGAAAATAGGGTTTTTATTAGTTAAACTAAGCTTATGCGATCATCTCATAGATGGCGCTGGTTACATTATTTCCAGAATATTCCAGAACAATCTTCATGAACGTTTATAAAATGTCTGTTTATCTTCGGAAATATGCTGTAAATATTCGAAATTTGTGATTTATATAAAATAAACTAACAAATACAGTATTTCTAGAGTTTTAATTAATAATATTACTCGCAGATATACTAAAGTTTTTTGCACTACGTTAGTGGAATACAACAAAATGGCGTCAATGACTCTTGCAAAGCTAGAGCTATTTGTCACCAGATGGAGCTTTTCAAAATAATTTAAATTTTCTTTTCTTTAATAAGTACTATAATTAAATATGCTGATTCCATTAAACACATATTAACAAATGTTTGATTTTACCCGCACCCCTCCTTTAATTAAGAAATTAACATAGTTTTTACTCCATTCAGTTTTCTGTTACTTTTCATATCAATTTTTTTGGATCTTGTAAAGATCATGCACACCAGATGTTACTGGGGTGCATGATCTTTGCAAGCTTTTAAATGATGGTGTGCATGATCTTAACAAGTTTGAATGAATGTACTATAGGAGCTATTAAACATTTTTTTTTAATGTTTCAATTTATTAAATTAAATGAATGAATTATAGAGCAATTTTCAAAAGCCTCTTCTCCTGCATCCATCGTATTATTGTAGCTTCATCGCTGTTCATTAAGGGAAGAACTATTTCTTGATATATGCTGTGAGCCATCTTTGAATAGTATAAACGATGATATTAAATTCCATTATGTAACACCCATTGTTTTTCATGGTGTGCATGATCTTTGCAAGATCCATTTTTTTTAGCTCAGACCATAGTACAGGCACGAGGCCCCGCTTTTATAAAAATGGTAATAATTACCAGGCATGTCTCGATGTTATTACCGTTCATAGACATATAGAAAAAGGAGACAATTTTATGAGTTGATTTTTTTACGGTACCTACAAAAAACATCAAAATTATTATCCAGATGAGATTATTAGAAGCATGGTTCATATTTTCGGATATGCAGAAATCAACATATATAATAACTAGATTACGTGCACTCGGTAGAGCGCATACCTTCGCTGCCGCGTATCTGTTTGCTACTAAAATCTAATTAACTGGTGACTGGATAATAACTAATCGTTCCACCAAGTTTCATTCAATATGCTTCAATACCTTTTGAGTTATTGAGTTATAAATGACCTTGACCTTTGACCGTATCGCTCACAAAATTCTATCAGATGGTTCTTGGACATTGTCCAATCGTCCCATCAAATTTCAGACAATTTGGTTGTATACTTTTTGAATTATTGAGTTATAAATGGCCTTGACGTTGATATTTGACCTTTGACCTGATCGCTCCCAAAATCTAACAAAATGGTTCCTGCATATTGAACAATCGTCTCACCAAGTTTCATGCAATATGGTGCAATACATTTTGAGTTATAAATGACCATGACCTTGACCTTTGACCGGGTCACTCCCAAAATTCTACCAGCAGGTCACTGGGCTTTGACCAATCGTTTCACCGAATTTCAGGCAATTTAGTTGAACATTTTTTCAGTTAACGCGAATAACAAGATGATAAATAAATAAATAAATGCCGTCTATAATATAACCTTACCGCATTCTGCGAAGGTAATAATTTTTAAACTATAAATTCAATTGTTATCCATTATTTCAATTAATATAAAAGTTAAATGTAAAACAATTATGAAAATCAAAGTATCTATTAATTACTCACCTATACTGAGTGAGAGTTAAGCTAAGGTTGAATTTAAAACCTTTTAATAGGTTCACTACTTTGAACTTTAATCAGAGCTCAAACGCTGGAACACTGTTTAATAGGCAGTATATATGTACTAAAAATTTAGAAAGATTCTTTCATTGTAACTCATAGAATATGAAATGTTTATTAAAGAGTAACATCTATAAACATAATTCTTGTGAGTTACATCTTTTTTATTACTATTTACAATAAGATTGAGTCGTGATTTGGTAATAAATGCGAGTCTTCCTGTACATACATAAAGAAGGAAGTAGGTAATCACCATTATTTTTAAATTACCCTAGATCTGTGTTGTGACGCATTGAAATTTAGGGAAAGTTGTGAAAATCTACCCTGAAGTGCATTATAACTATATATAAAATTTGGTGCAATTGCGATTATTTATTTAGTTTTAGACAATTACCTTCTTTATAATAAAAAGAGAATTTCCATACCTATTTTGAAAAGTTTTATTTTATAACAATACAGCGGCAACACTACCTACACAGTAGGGTTAGATTCATAAGAAAAAATTACAAAACTTTATGAAATGTATAGCAATATAAGCATACAATGTCGGGATTAACTTCAAATATAAAAATATTATGTTGCTACTCTTTCTAGGTCATAATGTAAGATAACTATTTCATTTAATGCAATTTCAATGATTATTACCTTCACAGATTGCGGAAGGTTAAATTTTAGTGGGCATTTATTCATTTATCATCTTGTTAATGGCCTAACTCAAAAAGTCTTTGAACATATTGCCTGGGTGGGGCGATTGACCAATGTCCAGGAACCATATGGTTATATTTTGTTAGCGACTGGGTTAAAGGTCATGGTCCTTTAAAACTTGAAAAATTATTCGATCAAATTACCTGAAAATTAGTAGGACGATTGGTTAATATTCAGGAGCCATATGGCTATATTATGGGAGCGATCAATTGAAGGTCAAGGTCAATGCCATTTATAACTCAATAAGTCCTCAACCAATTTGCCTGAAATTGTTGGGATGATGGTCAATGTCCAGGAACCAGCTCATTAGATTTTGGGAGCGAACAGGTTAAAGGTCAAGGTCATTTAAGTATGCGATCTACGAGTGCCCGCCATCTAGTTACCTTCGCAAATTTTCGGAAGGTTATATTTTACCCGGCATTTATTTATTTATCCTCTTGTTATTCGCATAAATGAAAAAGTGTTCAACCAAATTGCCTGAAATCTGGTGAAACGATTGGTCCATGTCCAGTGACCTGCTGGTAGAATTTTGGGAACGACCCGGTCAAAGGTCATGGTCATTTATAACTCAAAAATAATTGAACCATATTGTCTAAAATTTGATAGGATGATTGGTCAATGTCCAGGTACCATTTTGTTAGATTTTGGGAGTGAGTTATCGGGTCAAAGATCAAGGTCAAGGCCATTTATAACTCAATAAGCTATAAACTTAGTATTCAACCAAATTGTCTGAAATTTGATTGGACGATTGGTCAATGTCCAGGAACCATCTGATAGAATTTTGGGAATGATCCGGTCAAAGGTCAAGGTCAATGTCATTTATAACTCAATAGCTCAAAAAAGTATTGAACCATATTGCATAAAATTTGGTGGAACGATTGGTCATTATCCACTCACCAGTTTATTAGATTTTGGGAGAGAACGGGTGAAAGCGGCGGCGAATGTATGCGCTCTTCCGAGTGCACGTAATCTGGTTATTTATGCTTTCATTTTATTATTCTTTAATTGTTTTCTTCATTTTAGTTCAGTAACTATTCAAGCTGGAGGTAGATACAAGAAAGTGGACTAAATATTAATTTATTCATTACCGATTATTATTATTTGACATTAATTGTGAATTACAATATTAGGGTAGGTAGAAAATGAATTTATACAAATCAAAAAGGGATTTTACCGAAACAATTATATATTTTAGTATTAAATCAAAACTCCATCTTCTAATGTTATTAAATTACAATTGGTATCCATGACACCTGCAGGTATCAAGGATACCAATAAAAATTAATAACAATTATATAGTGTTTTCTTATATAATTCAAAAGTCTTGTGGTAAAAGTAGGAGGAGTTTAGCAAAAAGTCAGGTGGAAAGATCTAAAAAAACCGTGCGTGTGTACGGCCCTTTAGAGACTCTATTACCCTCTTGGTGGTGGTAGGGTAGGAGTTCTAGGAAAATTCGGTCTCGCAAATTTTGGTCTGAATGAAAACTTATCTGTTAGATGTATCGGGGGGCGTGTTGCCCCAAGAAACCCCAATGCGAGATCATTAAACAATCATGAAGTTGGCAGTACAGCAAACTAGCGGATAGAACAAACTATATATTGACTATTGAAGTTGAGAGTTTCACAATAATCTTCATTCATTTCAAGACCGAATGTTCAGAGACCGAATTTTCCAGATAAAAATTTCCAAGACCAAATTTCCGGCCACCACGACAGAGTGAGTTTCAGCACACAATTTACAGTCTGCTACAGATATACTCTACGTGTATTCCACCCCGGTAATTATGAGCTTAACGAGTAGTATCATAACATAACCAGTTTTCATTATTTAAATCTTTTAAGATGTTTCAACTTGAAATATATGGCAACATCTTCAAATGACGTCGCGACTATGAATTTCCTAGGGGCGTAGATATAGATATTTGTACACCGTGGAGTTAAACTACAGTAAAACTACTGAGTTATGAAGTTTTTTTATGAAGCACCCGAGTAATGAAGGAGCCGAGTTATAAAGCATTTTCTATGTTTAAATTATAGAAAACGATATACGTCATGAATTTCTCTTAGTTATACCTCAAAGACTTAAGTTTTTTCCATGATTTTAATCATAGAAAACTATCAGTGTCCCTGAGCTATGAAGTGGCTCTGAGTTATGGAGAAACTAATACTTCATAACTTAGGAGTTTCACTGTACTTTCCTATTCTATGACTATGGCTCAGACTGTTCCATGAAATAATTGATAGATGCTTACTTATGTCATATTCTGCAAAACAACAAATTTAAAATTTAAAATATAATTCCAAAAGAGATTTATGTCGAAAATTAGTATTTGATATTACTGTCATTAATATTTATACACCAGAATAGCAGTCAGAAGAGAAAAACACTTTTTTTTCTAGTACAAGGATTTCACGTAGAGTTTCAAAAATATCTTGGTCTGATACATAGTTTTTCTAGTACAGGCATCCCCCGCTTTAGTTACCAAATCACGATTCAGTTTAGTTACCAAACGGTAACTAAAGCGAATAAAAGTAACAAGAAATTTATAATCGTCACTCCTCGATTCTATATATTATTTTCTATGAGTTATAGAAAGAAAATTTTTTGTTTTAGAGTTCTTAAAGTACTGTGTATATAAGCATATTAATAATAATATACAGTCTTTCATTGTTTGTGACTGTGATGAAAAAGTTTAAAATCATGCATTTATTAAATGTTTTAAAATCCATCCATAGCTTAAATCTCACTCAGTATAGGTGAATAATTAATAGATACTTAGATTTATTATTATTCTATAAGTTCCAAGTTATTGGTTGGTTCTACAATTTCGGACACGTCAGAAAAGAAAATATTATAATTATTATTTAACTTCTATTCTAATTGGTATCATGGATACCAATTGGAATAAAAGTTAAATAATGATTATAAAGATTTTCATGTGTTCGAAAATATGGAACCGTGCGATAACACGGAATATACCCTAAAATAGGACATGTTGAATTTCTGAACCAATTACTTCTAATAACCTCATCTGGATTATAATTTTAATGTTTTTTTAGTTACCGTGAAATAATCACAAAATTTTTTCTCCGTTTTCTATGTCTACGAACGGTTCTTATTTCAAATCATGACTCAAAATAAGTACCACTTTTACTAAAGTGAATTGTACTTAAAGCGAGACTTGCCTGTAGTACATTGCATGGTCTATTACGAGGGTTTGCTGTGTGTAGTTTCTACTACAGAACATTGAATAAGAAGAAGCTCAGATCGAACGTGTACACATGGTGTATACAGTCGTAAAATTTCAACCAATCACGTCCATTGATCGCTGACGTCACTATAAACACTCTCTCGAAAACAGTTTGAGCGTGCATTCTACCTCAGCTCATTATCTTTGCTGGGAGTCATATCTTCCTACCAAATTATGTACACTATTATCTATATTCTATAGCCCAGCTATTAAGCAATAATAAACTAATCTTCTTTGCAACAAACACAAACTGACACCATTTCGGTTGTAATACGCATTCAAAATACGGACTCAAACAGAACTGGTGAAAAGAAGCCTCTGATTGGCTGAGTGGCTCTAGTTGAAGTGACGTCACTGTAAACGGCACTCAAGAGTAATATAATGGGATCTACACTTCTTCTTCTATTCAATGTTCTGTGGTTTCTACTCTTGACTGTTATGTTATTCGAGTTTTACTTGGTTTCATCTGCATGTTCACGGTACTATTTAAATTAATTTAATATTCACTATTCAGTATACTTTACTAAGGTAATACAAATTAAAAGTTTCCCTCTGTTACTGAGAAATTTCTAAAAAAATAAATAGAAACTGAATAATAGTTTTATCTAACATAACGTTTTCTACTCCAAAACTTCTATACCTATAAATATTTCACAACAAAAAACAATTTAGATATTTAGTATCTGAATATTTTTATATAGTCCTACCGAACAAATAAAAATGTACCTACACATTTTTGAAAGTACATCCAAAGAAAATGGTGAAAAAAGAGCTTTCAGAGCTTAAGTGCATGCTTTCAAGGCATAAGTGCATGCTTTCAAGGCATAAGTGCATGCTTTCAGAGCTTAAGTGCATACTTTCAAGGCATAAGTGCATGCTTTCAAGGCATAAGTGCATGATTTCAAGGCATAAGTGCATGCTTTCAAGGCATAAGTGCATGCTTTCAAGGCATAAGTGCATGATTTCAAGGCATAAGTGCATGCTTTCAAGGCATAAGTGCATGCTTTCAAGGCATAAGTGCATGCTTTCAAGGCATAAGTGCATGCTTTCAAGACATAAGTGCATGCTTTCAAGGCATAAGTGCATGCTTTCAAGGCGTAAGTGCATGCTTTCAAGGCATAAGTGCATGATTTCAAGGCATAAGTGCATGCTTTTTAGAGCTTAAGTGCATTGCTTTTATGGCATGTTTTCAGTGCATGAGGTCACAATCCTAATAATTATTAATTCATTTCTTTTCTTTTTCAGAATAATCTCATGGACAGCCTACCAAACGAAATGATCTTTAAGGTTTTCAGTCACTTTGACAGGCTATTCGACAGAGCCACACTATCTAAAGTTTCCAGGCGATTCCGAAGTGTGGCCAAAATCCGTGGTTGGAAAAAGAAACTGTCACTGAAAGTAAGTAACCACATCCCTCCACTCTATTCTATTTATTTATCTATTAATTACAACTGCTGTTACTGATTATAAAACTGCAAATCATTTCAAATTGGTTCTATATTTTATCACAATATGTAATTTTAAATCATTCTTGTTGTAACAGTACGGGAGAGTGTCCCGACAATCTTACCTAAATGTTACTCTCCTGGAACTATTCTTTTTGAGAAATATTATAGGCCATTTAGCTTTCCTAAATTCAGCGCCCTATATCTAAGGCATATATAAATTCTACAAAAAAATAAATTTACGCAAGTGAAATTAAAGGGGCAGTAAACTTTATAAAAAAATGTCATTTTTTCTAATAAAACGATTGCTTAGTAAGAATAAAGTATTCATGTAGAATTGTAATGTTCAATAAAATCTAATAATGGAAATATATCATTCTATATATAATTAATTTCTTAACAAATGCTAACGGTAGATGGCGCCACAATCAGTGTCGCCATCTTGTAAACAAACAAATTGAGATCAGTTTCTATCTAGATTGTAGATAGAGTGAAGAGATGGCTTTATTTTTAAAGTTATGCCTTCTTGTCTTGAATCTTTTCACCATTTTGACGCAAAAAATGGTTAATTACTGCATACATAAATTAATATGAAAACAACAAATATACTCACGTACATACTAATGAGTGGTAATGCTTCCGCTAGGTGTCGCTAATATTATTATATACTCTTTTTATGAACGTTTTAAAAATAAACGAGCATTCAAATATTACATAATTAAATATTCTGAATAGATTTTAAACCAATGTGGCGATTGTTTGATTTTGACTTTACTATCCCTTTAAGCACGAATATGCATTTCCTTTTTATATGATTCCAGGACAATAACCCCCCGTGCAAAAAAAAAACCTGCGGTCAAAAACCCCCGTGCAAAATACCCCCGTGCAATAAACCCCCCGGACAAATACCCCCGAAAAAAAAAATCCCCAAGCAAAAACCCCCGGTCTATATAAATAGCATAATTCATTTTTATTAATATATTAAACATTATTCAATGCGAACCAATAATTATTACATTTTCTTCGAAAATATGACAATTTTTTTGCAAAATAAGGTAAACCCAATACCTATTTTATAGTAAAAATAAGTGCAGTACCCATACACAAAAAAAAAAAAAAACCTACAAATATCACACCCATACACAAAAAATACCCTACAAATATCAAATCAAGAAATAAATATGTAATATTTCTTTCTATATAAATATAAGTTTTTCTCTATAAATATAATTTTCCCTACTGGTGTAAAAGTTTTATCTATAAATATTTTTTAAGGACTTATTTTAATGAAGATAAGTTTTCTTCCAAGAAATATTAAGACACCGATCAAAACCTATGCAGCCTGGATCTTATAGCTCTTCCAGAACTTGAGGGAGAGAGGGATGAGAACACTCCCAGCTTCCACTATCAGAGTACCCAGTTCACTTAATTAATTAGGTGAACTAAGAAGAGCAACGAGAAGCGGGTCTTAGTCTCTTAGGTAGTGCAACAACACCACCAGCTTCTACCACTCGACTCCTCAGTACACCAAATAAAAGAACTCTGAGTGTTAACGAGAGAACGAGGGGTTAGGTTGGAAGGCCTGTAGGGAGGGGTACTATTAGAATAATGGCTTTTATGCTCTACCATATCAAAAGATACCTAATGCACTAGTTTATAATATATAAACAATTATTAGTGAAAATTCCATGTTTTATATTCACTAATTCAAATATGTATTTCAAATATTTCGGATCATCTACTCTATATTTATATATGTTAGTTAATCTAACAAAATTTTAAATAAATACTTTATTTCATTATATTTTCACTAAACATTACAACCTACATCAAACCCGCCACCTTACCTTCCAAGAAGACCAATTCAAAAAACATAAAGGACGGCTAGTGTAGAGGAATTAATAATCCAACGTAGAGTACTCCAATAAAGGGGCCAATTAGCCTACGGTAGTCGTGACAAATCTTTCTCTGACTTCACGCAAGAGTAGGTAGAACAGTATAGGTATAATCAAGCCACAGTAACCCTAATTACCAATGTACTATGTAAGGGAATAGTTTTGTTCAGTGGGAACATCAATCCACTAATGGTACGGGAATACTTTCTTCAATGAAAATATCTAAAAACAGGAAAGTAGGCAAAATTCTCGATTAATAATTAGGCACAGACAAAACAAATAATTCAACGAACTCTTCAAAATTTAATTAGATACAGAGTAATGCTTAATCAATATACACTACTGTAATTAGCAATCCATCATAAACTTCATTATGTCCCACTACCTGATCAGTAATCAGTTACAGTTAGCTTTAACTCCTCTATTTCCGAACACTAATCTAATATTCCTGACCTATAACCAAACCATTAATCGAAGTAACTATACTCAACACTATAGGTAGATGTGAATAAATCCTTACCCACTTTATTTTATAAAATTTGTATACCCATTTGTTTATATATTTCCTATATTTATTTACTTAGTTTCCATATTATATTTCGATAAACCCTTTATCTATATAATAGTAACAACTGAATACTAATTAGTCTAATAAGTTAGGGTAAATGGCAAATTACCTACAAACCATAAATTTCGTACTATTTAAACCTTAATCTATTTACATACTACCTATATACAGGGTGGGGAGAAAGTCCCCGATCAATTTTTTTTTTTTAAATTAAAGATGTTATTTATTTACTAAATTTATACATTTATATATCATTCTCTTCCTATAATCATATACTTTAATGTACAGGTCTAAATTTTGATAAATTTACATTGTCTTTTGTAAAAATGAGTCAATGTGAGGCTCTTATTCAGATACACTGCGCGTGGAAGACATACCCAGAGATTGTTAAGCTGTTAAAAGCACCGAAATAGACTGTTAGGGATGCTGTTAAACGCTACCAAGAACTGGAGACAACAGTTGATCGACCCAGGTGTGGAAGACCTCGCACTGCACTCACTCCAACCAAAATCAAAGCCATTAGGGAGCGGATAAGGAGGAACCCCAAGCAAAGCATGAGAAAGATAGCTAAGAGTGTGGATATCGATGAAAAAAGTGTGAGAACCATCGTCAAAGAAGACCTGTAGTTGTTCCCCTTCAAAATGACCAACATGCAACAGCTCATGGACTTGCAGAAATAGAAGAGGCTGGACAGATCAAAGATTCTTTTGAATGCAATGAAAGATGGCACGCAGGCTGGTGAGATCGTCTTTTCGGATGAGAAAATGTTCACTGTGGAGGCCAAATTCAACTCCCAGAGCGACAGAATTTTGGCAAAAAGTGCTAACAGTATCCTTCCATACGTAAAGATTGTTTTCCGTCGCTAAAAGCCTGCCTCTGTGATGGTTTGGGCTGCCATCTCTGAGAGTTGGAGATGTGTGGGCTGCCTCTCATCTTCGTCAAAGAAGGCGCTAAAGTTAACGCAAAATCGTATATCGAGGATATTTTGACTCCAGGACAAGTCGAGATGAAGAAGCACTTCAAGGACAGGCCATTTACCTTTCAACAGGACGGTGCGCCCTCGCACACAGCGAACTAAACTCAGGATTGGTGTGAGTATCACTTTCCTGCGTTCTGGAGGAAAGAATTGTGGCCTCCTTCATCGGCGAACCTGAACCTTCTAGACTTTTGTGTGTGGTCCATCTTGGAGAAAGAAGCGTGCGCTACAGCTCATCATAGTACGGAAACTCTGAAGAAGTCCCTCGAGCGACAATGGGCCAAAATTCCCCAAGAAATGCTCCGTGCCACAGTAAAGAGCTTCAGAGGTAGACTCGAGAGAGTAATCGCCGCCAATGGTGGTCATATTGAAAAATGATTGGTAAAACTGTTAAATTGGTTTATTGAGATATTGTGTTATAAGTTTTGTTTTATTTCATCCATCACAACTCATTACATTAACATTTTTACATGATCGGGGACTTCTGACTAATAGAAAAAGTAACCCATAAATATACACTATATAAACGTTAACAATTCATATCAGATAACTATCTTCACTTTCTCTAAACACAGAAAACAGTCATCTCATGGAACTACAGGGACAACCTTATTCCACGAAATTATATGAAAATTGATCCAAACAAACACCAACCAAAACTAAAAATGTGTAATGCCACTGGTTCATAGCATAAATTTTCGATTTTATCTTTATGACACACAATTCACTTTTCGAAACAAATTCCCAAATTTTGTAGCTTGGATTTCAAAACAAATATATGTCCCTTTTCATTGTGATTGATAGCGAAGAAAAAGATCAAAATACCTCTGAATAATTCAAAATCATAATAAAGCTTTTAAACATATAAAATGGCTACATATACCGTTTACTCATCCTAAAAAAAATCAGTTACCTAAAAGTGAACCTATAATCTATATACTTAATTACTTTTAAATTTACGATAATACGTGAAAAAGTTCGCATCACTTTCTTTTTCCTTTGTTGAATCTAATAGAAATGACGGACAGTGACGGTTGAGAGTTACTGTTTCTTAAATAATTAATTACGAAGCGAATACTTGATCTATTTCTTTTCTGTTAACTGTGATATGTTATATAAACTTAGTTCAACAAATTTAAAGCATTTCTAGATAAATTTTAATTTAGATTTAGGGGGAACTTTAAGGTATCAACTTTTTAATAAGAATTCTAAAAGGATAGATTTCAAGGGTGGCCGGAATATTCCATCCCGGTATTTTCCACCCTAGGTGTATACCACCCCGGTAAGTTTCACCCCACTTTACGTTTAGGTTTGGTTAGTTATAAATATTAATCATTTATAAATATTTTATATAATACTAGGTAACTTTCATTTTCATTGAAGCAAAATAGAACTTTTGTTGATCAATCACAAGCTGTTTATTATTCACAACATGTGTTATAGAACAGCAGAAAGAAAGGTTGTGTGAACGCTTTTTATCAGTTGAGGTATTTAGATTTTGAATCACAAGCTGATTTTCTTCACTATCGCAAACGCAACAGAGATATTAACTGTAAGATGATGTCATAGAGTACTTTTTGTTATTCATATTTTATTTTGGTGTTTTGACTTCAATTAAAAAATGTGTAGAATGGTTTTTGACCAAAGACTTTTTTTTGTACCGGGGGGAATTTTACATGTTTTTTTTCTTTACCAGTAGGTTTTCGATAGGGAGGTGCGGATTATTGCACAGGATTATAAGACTGAGAAGATAATTGCCTTTTTGACAACGGGAGTTTTCGTTCTAGAATCCAATATTATGATTATATGTATTTTTGTTTATTAGAATCAAATTTCAATTGACTTGACCTACCTCTAAATATTGTCCAAATGTCTCAGGATATCGTCTGAGTTATTTCTTCATGGCTACGCAGTATTTAACAAATGGACAACTTAAAATAAAATCTTTTGACTTTTTATTTCACCCAAATGAGCATTGTCACAGGGGTGGAATATACCGGGGTGGAATATACCGGGGTGGGATATACTGGGGTGGAATATACCGGGGTGGGATATACCGGGGTGGGATATACCGGGGTGGAATATACCGGGGTGGGATATACTGGGGTGGAATATACCGGGGTGGGATATACCGGGGTGGAATATACCGGGGTAGGATATAACGGGGTGGAATATACGATTCTCCATTCAATTAATAATTTCTCCCAAATCTTTAAACGTTTAAGGTTCCTTTTATTAGTAATTTCTAACAATTAGTTTCTTTTTTCTTTTCTTAGCGAGAAGAATGTAAGGCAAGTAACAAATGGACTTCAGAGAAGAGAGTGCGCCAACTAACGATCCAGAAAGTGAAGATGTTGACGCATTTAGAAACTCTTCGCATTGAACCTGCTACGAGTACCTGCGGACACGATCGTCCCTTTCAATGCAATGATTGCTCCATGGAAAAAGCTCTAGATGTCATAGAGCCTCTTATTATGATTTTTGAACAATGTAGAGGAATTCGGAATCTAGAATGCCAAATTACTATTAAGAACATCATTGAAATCATTTGCAAAAATGGATCTTTACAATATATGTTTGGGATGTCGTTATTTTATAGATGCTTTTTTAAATTACGAGAATTGTTTGCCAGCTTTCCAGTTCCTTTGAGACAGATAACTCTACAGCACATACCTCCTTCATTAGATATACTGTTAGAAGTTTCAAGAAATACATTGGAAGATTTTTCAAGTGTTGGTCACTGTATGAATATGAAAAGTTTCAGATCTCTTTCATCGTGCACAAAGTTGAAACACATTACCTTCCATAACTTTATTTTCTCTGAAGAATATGAAGGAGAAGAAATTCCTCAAGTGACAGTCGAAAGACTTACATTGGAATATTCTTTAGTAAATAGGCAAACTTCAAGTCAATCTGAATTTGTAGCTGCTTTTTTTTCGAAAAATCTAACCCATTTGAACATAAATGCCTCGGTACTTCCTCAAAACCTAGCTACTTTAGTCAATTCTTGCCCTAATTTGGAGTACCTAACAATAGAAACATCTAATTTCTCAACGACACAGGAAACAGTTGCCTTAATAAAAAATGTACTAAATTATAGTAAAGAACTGAAACAAATTAAGTATATCGAATGGGTGATTAATTTTGAAGAATTGAGATTTTTTTTTGAAGGGATTAATTTTCAATTAGAGGATTATTTTTGTTCTTATTGTTATGGAAGTGTCTTTTTTGAAAGAAATTATGATGGTTTTGTGTTTTTATGCATTGGTATGACTGAGTCTTAACCCTTTTGCCTTTGACGACACCCGCATGAACTCTCTCTACCGGACCGCTAACCTAACCTTACTTAGCTGAAAATCTGAATAATGTATATGCGGCTAATGTTAAAAAAATGAATTTATGATGAGAATAACTAATGGGATTGTAGAAAAAAAAAAACTATATGCATTTATTTTATTTCAATTTTCTTTAGTTTTAGAACCCTGATAATAATTATCAGGGTGGCAATTGTCTGGTCATGTTTGCATACATACATTTTAAATATATATTATATTGATATTGCACATACTGTATATATAATATATTTACCATGTAGTTTGTATATTTCTGTTGTAGTTTGTATATTTCTGTTGTAGTTTGTATATTTCTGTTGTAGTTTGTATATTTCTGTTGTAGTTTGTATATTTCTGTTGTAGTTTGTATATTTCTGTTGTAGTTTGTATATTTCTGTTGTAGTTTGTATATTTCTGTTGTAGTTTGTATACTTCTGTTGTAGTTTGTATATTTCTGTTGTAGTTTGTATATTTCTGTTGTAGTTTGTATACTTCTGTTGTAGTTTGTATACTTCTGTTGTAGTTTGTATACTTCTGTTGTAGTTTGTATACTTCTGTTGTAGTTTGTATACTTCTGTTGTAGTTTGTATATTTCTGTTGTAGTTTGTATATTTCTGTTGTAGTTTGTATATTTCGGTTGTAGTTTGTATATTTCTGTTGTAGTTTGTATATTTCTGTTGTAGTTTGTATATTTCTGTTGTAGTTTGTATATTTCTGTTGTAGTTTGTATATTTCTGTTGTAGTTTGTATATTTTATTGAAATGAATATTATATATTTCTAATAGTTTACCTTTGATGTACCATACAATTTAGATTCACTTTAGAATTAACTTTTTGATAAGACTGTTTTAAATATCTGCTGATGTTATCTATAGTAGCCGGTTACAAATAGTAATTATTTGATGGTGTTAATTTTTTTGTGCATAATATATTCTACGAAATAGGACAGTTTCCCCTCCAATCCAAATTTATTTCATTTTTATATTGATTAAAATAGGACACATTGTACTTTCATTACTTAAATTTATTCTCCCATGGAAATAAATACATATGTATATGTATTTCCATCCATATATTATATTTCTATTATTAAATTATATTCTAATTTGGTTTAAATTAGCTAACTAAAAATTGTATTTTCTAAGAGTTCTTAAATATGTTATCTGTAAGACTGATGGTTTTCATTCCCTTGATACGTTGCTATAAGAGATATTTGCAAGTCATTGCCTTAACGGACTAAATACGGCGCTTGGCACACGAGGTTACCCGGGGATTGTTTCACTCTTTTTCTAGCTACCAATAATACTCGTCCGATTGAGCTGAGATTTTGACATAAGGTGTAGAATGCTCCAAATCTTTGAAGTTGGTCGTGTAAAATTTTCATTTTAGGGCACCCCTCCCCCGTGGGGGTCGAAAAACCTGTTCACCCCCCCCCCCTCCCGCCACGAAAAATCTACGATTCAATGGGGGTTGTTCCTTCAAATTTTTTATCGAAGCTTATATGTTTAGCTCGAAATTACCTAGATCATCTTATGAGCTTTTTTTGAATTTCAACCTCAATTTTTTTTAATTTATAAAAAAAAACTTACTTTTTTATTTTTTATTTTTGAATAAAAAAAGTTTAAGATCGAAATTTAAAAAAAAAAGCTCAAAGGACGATCTAGGTAATTTCGAGCTAAACATATTAGCTTCTAAATTTTTTCTGTAGGACCAACCCCCATTCTGTCCATAGACTTGGCGCGAGTACGATTTGAGTAAAAAGTTACCGAGATAATTGAGTAAACAAAAAGAAGTTAAAAATTATAAATACACAAATATAAATCAAAAACTTAAGCAAAAAAAGGGAGCTTTTCGTCTCTGTCAGAGAACTTAAAGGTCTCCCAAGGCAACGACGAAGCCATTTACCAAAAATGGGAGGGTAAGCCTATTTTAGCAGGGGAGGGGTACTGTGCAACACCCTAATTTCACCCACCCCCCCACACTGACTTATAGTTGTCACACCAAAATGAAACTTTTTGTACGTTTTCTTTGGAATGTTCACTGGGGAACTAAAGTAAAAAAAATGGGTGAAAATTGCAAAATAAAACAGTGAAACGATCCCCTTAACGGACTAATAACGGCGACGGTAATGCACAACGTCTTACATTTTTCATCATCCCATAATATACATACATTAAATATGAAAAAACGTAATACCATCATTCGAATTTGAGGATAAAAAGGTTTAAAAAACATTTAATTTATGTAATTAGTATGACTATCTTCGAATTGATAATCATTACAAACAACTGTTGTTTAATATCAGTTATTCTTTTCTGAGTAGGTGACTTTCATATCAACTTTTTGCAGTCGCTAATTATTTATTAATCAAAAGGTGCCAATAAACATATATTCAGTAATAATAGGTGTTCAAAGTTAGAAGATATAATGATAATAGTTTATTATTATTTATTCAACTCATTTACGAATATAAACAACGTTTATATTCCATCAAATTTATGCGAACATATAAAATTCTATTTTTTCTCAAAATTCATTGCTAATATTATTGCTCAATTATGTTTATCCATCATATTGCGTGAAAATAATTGAAATGGAAATAGGACGTACTTTAACAATCGGAGTATATATTTTATTCAAGGTATTAAATGGAAATGCCGTGTAACGCATCAACTAGCGACAGAGAAAATATAGAAATGCCTTATTGCTTTACTGCGGTGTGTACACTAACTGATGTTCTAATCTAAAGTATAACTAATGATGTTTGATATTAGATACTATACGTTCAGATATCATGGGACTGTACATAATTTATCCGTTCAGAGCTGATTGTTTCAATTAGAGGTTTGGCGTAGAATGAGGCACCTGCCAAGGGGTGACAGGACAATAACCCCGTGCAAAAAAAAAAAAAAAAAAAAAACCGTGGTCAAAAACTCTCCGGGCAAAATACCCCAGGACAAAAAAAAAACGTGCAATAAACCACCCGGACAAAAAAAAAAGCAAAAAAATCCCCGGTCGACATAAATATCCTAATTCATTTTCATTAATTTTTTATGAATAAAATTACTATATGTTATAAATATAAAGAGATATAGCTATCCTAAGGTTAGGTTAGCGGTCCAGTGAGGGGGGGGGGGGGTGGGTGGGAGGAGGAGGTTGCTTGCCTCCTCCCCCCCCGGCCAGGTTTGATAGTGACAAAATTTATACTTTACTTTTTTTTTACTATAAAATAAGTATACCTTATTTTGCTAGAAATTTGTCATATTTACGAAGAAAATGTAATAATTATTGGTTCGCATTAAATAATTTTAAATATATTAATAAAAATGAATTAGGCTATTTATATAGACCGGGGTTTTTTTGCACCGGGGTTATTTGCTTTTTTTTCGTCCAGGGGGTATTTGTCCAAGGGGTTTATTGCACGTTTTTTTTTGTCCGGGGGGAATTTTGAATGGGGGGTTTTTGACCGCAGGTTTTTCTTTTGTACGGGGGGTTATTGTCCTGGAATACTACTAAGTGTATATTGTAGTGTTCCATAGTCTAAACTTTAACAAATTCCTTAATATTGGATTGCTATGAATCTGGATAATTTTAAAACAATTTCAAGACTTTAGAATTCAATTATGAAGATTAATTTTTACATATATATCATATTTCAGTTAGCAGCCATTACTTTGGATGACAGAATCTAGACGGACATGGAATGATATCATAGCGATATACAACATTTCTGTTTTAAGCGATGTAAAACTTTACATAATAATTAATTCTTATTATTCTTCATATAATCACCGTCTATTGCTTTTTAAGTCTAATATCAGTGGAGTGAATCAGAGAGAAGAGTGTGAAGCAATCGTTCATTTCCCTTGATACATTACCTACCTATCGTCAATTATTTTCAATTTGGTATCGCCTTAGATAATTATACATAGAAACATAGGTACACGAATCACGATACATTTGACATTTTGAATTATGTAGCCTATCAGTATTCCATGTATAGAATCTAATTAAAGTTATCTGTAGCTTCAAAAATGTCACCAAAATCATATTTGTAATACAGGAATAAATATAAAAAAGTAGTAGACGCTGATAGATATTCATTTTCAGAACTTAAAAACCAACATAGATGTTGGGCAAGTTTCGAATAAAATTCAGAGTGAATTATCGCTAATAACTATGAAATGCTTTCAGTCGTGTAAATACACTTTAATGTTATAGTACATACGATACACACTCATTGGGAATAATCACATATCATCAGTTAATATTGGCAGCAGTTTACATTTAATAGAACAGTCTCCCTCGAACTAGTTTTCTTTGGCATTTTTTATAGTGTTTCATAGAAAATGATGAGCCTTACAATGAGTGACTGTGTTAAATGATAACTCACAACATTAATCATCAGTGAAAAAAATTGTCATCTGTGTTCTCTGATTAAGGTTATAGATTGAAGAGAAAGTTACAAATTAATAGATAGTTATAATTAAAAAGAAAATTATAATTTGAAGGAAATTCATGAATAAAAAATGTTCATAAAAAAAGTTTCAAATCTTCAAGCAAGAGGAACGTTTGAGGTTTGAAAGAAAACAATGAATTGTACATATTCATTTCATAAATTCAAACCAAAGTATTGTTATTGCGATTAGAATAACATGATTGGTAATGATAATGAGTTTAAATGGAGCTAACTTGCAAGCTACAAATGTAACCATTATTCGTAACTTTTTAACGCTTTTATTAAACCAATTTAAGAGCCTATAATGTTGTATAGTAAGTATATGTGACTATAGATACAGTAGAGCATCTCTGTACTCAACTCATGTATAGTGAACCATCCTGAATAGTAAAATCCTGTATAGTGAACCATCCTGAATAGTAAAGTCCTGTATAGTGAACCATCCTGAATAGTAAAATCCTGTATAGTGAACCATTCTGAATAGTAAAGTCCTGTATAGTGAACTTACCTCTATACTCAATACATTTAGTTTAGTCTGCCACTAACGACTAGGTATAAGTTTTCTATGAATCTACTAGAGTAACTCCTCTATAATGAAGTCATGTGTAGTGAATCTTTCTGATTTTTAGAGTTCTGAGAAATGAAAAACCTATATAATGAATTTATTTCAAAATGAAAGAAAATGTTTTGTATAGTCTGCCATGAAAATGCTAGTTTTCTATACATCTCTCATATCCTCTAAAGTGGAGTTAACTCTATAGTGAACTAGCTGGAGTTCACTATAAAGGAGTTCAACTGCTGCTCTATAATTATTCTTTTTTTGTGCTTTAAATTTTTTACCCTATTGATGACTGATAATATCAGCAGTTCTAAAATATATTTCACTTCCATAAAGAAAATAAGAGTTAATGATAGTGAAATAAAACAACCTAAGTTAAGATTCTTACACTAAAATATGAATTTGGATAATAAATCCCTTTCTTTTGAGATCCTAGTTGAAATATTATCAATATGATCACTGGTAATCTAATGATTATAAATCTATTTTTCTAGGAACCAGATATATGCAACTTATTTAACACATCTCCATCAACAGTTATAGCAAAGATACTATACTACAGTAAGATACATCACTCTCTGAAATTTCTGTTTATAAAGCGCCACCTGGATTTGAAAGTGGGAACTAGAGAAACAACCAATATTTGGTGTTGATCGAAACATTGAAAGTTATTGGCGGAAGTTATACTGAATCGACAGAGAAGTTATTCTGAAATCGATTATTTTTTTAAATATTGAAAGCTAGTTTCACATGAACATTGAAACCTTCAATGTTTTGCTCAACACCAAATGTTGTTTATCTAGTTACCGCTTTCAAATCCAGATGGCCACATCACAATTTTAAAATATAAATTTGGGAGATAGGTGTATCTTAATGTAGTATAATATCTTTTGGCTATAACACCTACATTAATCTCATATCTATAAGAAAAATACCATGTAAATCATCTAGTTGCTAAATACCATGTAAATCATCTAGTTGCTAAATACCATGTAAATCATCTAGTTGCTAAATACCATGTAAATCATCTAGTTGCTAAATACCATGTAAATCATCTAGTTGCTAAATACCATGTAAATCATCTAGTTGCTAAATACCATGTAAATCATCTAGTTGCTAAATACCATGTAAATCATCTAGTTGCTAAATACCATGTAAATCATCTAGTTGCTAAATACCATGTAAATCATCTAGTTGTTAAATACCATGTAAATCATCTAGTTGCTAAATACCATGTAAATCATCTAGTTGCTAAATACCATGTAAATCATCTAGTTGCTAAATACCATGTAAATCATCTAGTTGCTAAATACCATGTAAATCCTCTAGTTGCTAAATACCATGTAAATTATCTAGTTGCTAAATACCATGTAAATCATCTAGTTGCTAAAAACCATGTAAATCATCTAGTTGCTAAAAACCATGTAAATCATCTAGTTGCTAAATACCATGTAAATCATCTAGTTGCTAAATACCATGTAAATCATCTAGTTGCTAAATACCATGTAAATCATCTAGTTGCTAAATACCATGTAAATCATCTAGTTGCTAAATACCATGTAAATCATCTAGTTGCTAAATACCATGTAAATCATCTAGTTGCTAAATACCATGTAAATCATCTAGTTGCTAAATACCATGTAAATCATCTAGTTGCTAAATACCATGTAAATCATCTAGTTGCTAAATACCATGTAAATCATCTAATTGCTAAATACCATGTAAATCATCTAGTTGCTAAATACCATGTAAATCATCTAGTTGCTAAATACCATGTAAATCATCTAGTTGCTAAATACCATGTAAATCATCTAGTTGCTAAATACCATGTAAATCATCTAGTTGCTAAATACCATGTAAATCATCTAGTTGTTAAATACCATGTAAATCATCTAGTTGCTAAATACCATGTAAATCATCTAGTTGCTAAATACCATGTAAATCATCTAGTTGCTAAATACCATGTAAATCATCTAGTTGCTAAATACCATGTATATCATCTAGTTGCTAAATACCATGCAAATCATCTAGTTGCTAAATACCATGTAAATCATCTAGTTGCTAAATACCATGTATATCATCTAGTTGCTAAATACCATGTAAATCATCTAGTTGCTAAATACCATGTAAATCATTTAGTTGCTAAATACCATGTAAATCATCTAGTTGCTAAATACCATGTAAATCATCTAGTTGCTAAATACCATGTAAATCATCTAGTTGCTAAATACAATGTAAATCATCTAGTTGCTAAATACCATGTAAATCATCTAGTTGCTAAATACCATGTAAATCATCTAGTTGCTATATACCATGTAAATCATCTAGTTGCTAAATACCATGTAAATCATCTAGTTGCTAAATACCATGTAAATCATCTAGTTGCTAAATACCATGTAAATCATCTAGTTGCTAAATACCATGTAAATCATCTAGTTGCTAAATACCATGTAAATCATCTAGTTGCTAAATACCATGTATATCATCTAGTTGCTAAATACCATGTAAATCATCTAGTTGCTAAATACCATGTAAATCATCTAGTTGCTAAATACCATGTAAATCATCTAGTTGCTAAATACCATGTAAATCATCTAGTTGCTAAATACCATGTAAATCATCTAGTTGCTAAATACCATGTATATCATCTAGTTGCTAAATACCATGTAAATCATCTAGTTGCTAAATACCATGTAAATTATCTAGTTGCTAAATACCATGTATATCATCTAGTTGCTAAATACCATGTAAATCATCTAGTTGCTAAATACCATGTATATCATCTAGTTGCTAAATACCATGTATATCATCTAGTTGCTAAATAACATGTAACTACATACCATCATGCAATGCCTCATTGACACTATTGTTTATAGTAATCTAATTACTCCTTAGAAAGCATTATACAATGTAGACAGTGTACAATCATCGCCATCATGGGAGAATTTAGCACTTAAAGTACTTCTAGATACGCAAAACCTCGTAGTAGACCAGAGTTACTTTCCAAGTTTGTTTGGTCTAGTAAGAAACTCATTGTATCAGTTTCCTACTAGACCAAAATCGTTTTCTTTAAAAGTTAAGCGGTAACTTTAATATTTCGATAGATCTATTTGTTTATGATAACTTTAATGCCAAATTAATGGTGACTAACATACCAATTTTGAAGGGAAACAAATTTAGAAACAGTATGAATTTTTTTGTTCCAATTAAAATGAATATAATATTATTTTCAATTATATTATCATTTTATGAAATTATAATAGTCTTCACTGTATCTAGTTTTCTATAACTTTTCACATCAATTTTATTTAGCCCAGACTTAACCATCAAATCTGAAATCAATTCTGCCTTATGTTTTATCCTAAAAAAAACATAAATAAATAAATAAATAAATAATAATATTAATAAATTGTAATTATTACTCGTTGTAATATTTACACTAGAATAACTGCCAGGTGACAAAAAATGTGTTTTGTCTAGTGGTTTGTCTACTAGGAGGCTGGTCTACTACGAGGTTTTGCTGTATAACATTAATAAAAGGAGAAAAAGAACAGTTCCAGAACTGAACATAGTGGTACCCATCTGTGGTAAGTTTCGAGGTGGATGGGGCACATTTTAGAAGAGATATCGATGAGAATTTAATGCTTTTTTTCGTAATAAAATAAATATAGGATTGAATGAAGAATATTCTTCAGGTGAATTTTATTATCAACATTTTGAAAAAAAATTTGAACGTTAAATTACTAGGATAGATTGAGTTACAATTAATTAATGGCACTAGGACATTTCCCCGTCGGATCATTCCCCGCCGGACTATTCCCTGCCGGACTTTTACCCGCCTGGACTTTTCCACGCCGGACTTTCCCCGTCAAATAAAATATTCGTATTTTGGGTTATTACCTTCGCAATCTTGCGGAAGGTTATATTTTCATCGGAATTTATTTATTTATTTATCATCTTGTTATTCGCTTAACTGAAAAAGTGTTCAACCAAATTGCCTGAAATTTGGTGAAACGATTGGTCCATGTCCAGTGACCTGCTGCTAGTCTTTTGGGAGTGACCCGGTCAAATGTCAAGGTCATGGTCATTCATAACTCAAAAAGTATCGAACCATATTGCATGAAACTTGGTGGAACGATTGGTCAATATGCAGGAACCATTTTGATAGATTTTGGGAGTGATTGGGTCAAAGGTCAAAGATCAAGGTAAAGGCCATTTGTAACTCAAAATTATTCAACCAAATTGTCTGAAATTTGATGGTGCAATTGGTCAATGACCAGGAATGATCTGGTAGAATTTTGGAAACGATCCGGTCTAAGGTCAAGGTCAAGGTCATTTATAACTCAAAAAGTATTGTACCATATTGCATGAAACTTGGTGGGACGCTTGGTTATTATCCAGTTAGCAGTTTCCGTAATTTTGGGAGATACCGGGTCAAAGCGGAGGCGAAGGTATGCGCTCTACCTAGTGCACATAATCTAGTTAATATATAATTTTGATAAGGCAAACAATTTATCAATAGATGACACTTATCATTAACAGACTTAAACAGTAATACAGTCTTATCTTTAACTTTGATTCCTGTGTGTGTCCATATTTGTCGTTTTGATTTTAAGGCTGTGCTTTTGTGAATTCGCATTAAATTCAGGGATGGTACAAAGTACAAATATTATGGCAATAGTTAGGGATTGTCAAATATCGCAATGTTCTCTAAGCAGCAACGATTAATTCAGTTTATACCAGCTCTATAGATATATACATCGTGAATTTATTATTTTCATTGCCCGCTATTTTAAAATACCTTCCATTTATGATATGTTCAATTTTTTTTTAATTACCCTAGCGTTAACAAATTCAATTATATTTTATTAATTTGACAGTAAATATACCTACTACAGAATTAATAATCCAGCTATAGATTTTTTTACACTTAATAGAGGCCTCTTTTCGTAATAGTGTATTTTTGTAATATGCTTATTTGATATCTATACCTTAAAAACTTTCAATGGTTTCACCATTATTATGAAAATACATTAGTTAGTATAAAAAACTTAAATCAAGACTTTTCAATCAGTCAGCATTGAGGACAATTTAGAAATAATGTCGTACATTTTCTCTTAAATTCTCCAATGAAAAGTAATTATCAGAGGAGTAACTAATACAAATGGCTTCAAGGAGTTGGTAGAAGAATTTATCTGCATCGTGATACTGTTTTATTGCTGGCAAAATAATTTAACTATTGATTCGTAAAAATAATCATACATGTTCTGAGTTTCTATAATGTACCTAAATTATCTAAATATACATTTCTTACACAACCTTTCAGTATTCAAAACTTTTTATATATTCGTAGAAGTAAATTGGATCGGATCACTGGCAAGAAATAACCTTTTCAAATCAATGAAAATGACAGATAATGATGTATAACAACAATTGTGATTGAAATAAAATGATTTAATTAATAATTCGTGGTTACAACATAATTGGCGGGAAAGGTCCGGCGGGGAAAAGTCCGGCGGGTATTAGTCCAGGCGGGAAAAGTCCAACAGGGAAGAGTCCGGCAGTGAATAGTCCGGCGGGTATAATAGTCCAGGCGGGGAATAGTCCAACGGGGAAAAGTCCGGCGGGGAATAGTCCGGTGGATAATAGTCCAGGAGGGGAATAGTCCAACGGGGAAAATTCCGGCGGGGAATAGTCCGTTTCCCTAATTAATATTTGATTCAAATGGAAATAAAAACTGCATTTCCATGAACAGTAATTTATGATAATTGGAATTCAAGAATAGAAAATAAGAATTACTAGTCAATATTGAATCATTCTCTTTGACTTTCATCTAATATGAATCACTTTTTCTCTCTTTGTAAAACAGATCCGGTTTCAAGTAATAAAAAAGTATCTAAATCTAACAAGGTTTTGGAATAAAATTATAGTGTTTTTTTTCGTTTATAATTTATTAATTATTTTTTTATCTAATAATACTAATGACTTTCAAACTGATTTCCTATGAGCGAGCATAGGGAACACAAGTTCGAAGTCAACGAGTTACAATTTCACTGCCTTTATAATGCATGTATAAATACAGTAAATCTTTAATAAATAAATATCGCTTATATATACACAGAAACTATACAAAATTTGTTATATAATACTATAAATAATATTCTCACCGCATAAGTTTGAATACTAGAAACAAAGACTAGAACAAAAATTTGATCGTAAAATGATTTAAATTAATTGATTAAAATCTTAAATAACAATAAGTAATGACATACTAAATTGTACTAATTATTGGTGTCGTTATTTTCTTTATACATTTTAATAAAATAAACTAATTCTTCTACATAATTCGTAGTACATGAAAATAATTCAGATAGCTGCAATAACAACTAGAATGTTTTTCACAAAGATAAAGATTATCTATATTACTACCATCTACATCATCAATTTGATGCGTTTAGAAAGAGGCAACATATCCATGACGCTGGTACTGATGGAGTCTTCAGGAGAGAGAGAACGTCTAGTGCCTCTCGCTTCCTCCTCTTTCACTGTCACCTGGTCCAGACCGTCACCAAAAGCGCCCTCTGGAGTGGGACTCTGAGTTGAGCTACATTCGAGAGAGTCGGAGTTACTGCTAGAATCCGGGACATCGGGACTTCCGTCTTCGTGGTGACGAAGATGTCGATCAAGATTGGTTTGTTGGCTGAAGGATCTTTCGCAGTGAGAGCACCTGTAAGGACGCTCCTTGTTGTGAATGTTCCTAATGTGTCTTTGGAGGTTCGAGGATATGCTGAAGGATCTCTCACAGTACTTGCATTTGTAAGGCTGTTCACCAGTGTGAGTTCTCAAGTGTCGCGTTAGATTGGCTGATCGAGGGAAGACTTTGCCACAGAATTTACAGCCGTACTTGTCCTTGGTTACCCTGGCTTGCATCACACAGTGATCTAAACCACCGCGCATTCTCGGGAAGGTTGCACCATACAGTATTCTTGGGCTTGTCAGAGGATCCTTGTCCATATTAACAAACTGGAATCGATTGAAAGGAGCTACATTTCTGTCGTAAGTTTGGCATATGTCCATGAAAGACTTCGGTCTCACAGGCTTGGGACATAAAAGAGTGGGAAATTGAGGTGGACGTGAATAAATAACAGTTGGCGTAAAGCGACTTGATAAATGACGTTCTGATGATTGATTTCTTACATCTGAAATATTTAAATACGGCTGTGTACGTTCTTCTAAAATAGAACATCTTGTTAAAGTAGTAGATTGAGGAGCTGCAACGACTGTAGTATGTCTGACTGGCAACTCATCTGGAGCATCTTTACGAACTCTAAGATCAAGAGGTTCTCTCCTATCTAACAGAGTTTCAGGTGATTTAGATAGTCTCTCACTCTCCATTCTCTCTTCTTCTTTCATCTCCACTGATTTACTCTCCCAATCTGTTTCTGGTGAACTGCTGCTACGTCTGGACCTGACACTCAAATCAAGAATTTCTGACTGTGTGTTATCTTTCTCACTGATTGCCTGTTCACAGAAGGTATATTTCTTGTGCATGTAAGTGGGTAGGTACGGCGGAGGTGGTCTGTAGACGGTGTGTTGTGGAGGAAGGTGGAAAAGGACATTTCTCTGCCGTTCCATTTCTGAGGGCAAGAAAGATGATGAAGTGGGTTCCATGATCCTGAAAGAAAAATAATCATCAGTATTGAATAAAGTAATTATGACTGAAATTAACAGCCAGGCAAAAAGTATTTATATACCTGGCAGAGAGATTTATTCCTGGGATATCCCCTTACAAAAAAAAGTTTCTGATATACATATAATAAAAAATAAAACCACTAAGTATTTTAACTTCAGTATTGTTCTTCAACATAAATTTTTGCCCGAACCTGACTGAAGTTGGTTAGTATTTAGATACAACATTTTTCACGATTAATATTTTTTGTTAAAAGAGATAAATGTATCAGTAATTACAATATATAGAACACGAGGCAGTCAAGAGAGCACACTTCACCTAGCTTTAAGAGTAGCACTGTACCTAGGGACTGGTGTAGCTATATTAAATGACTTAGTTTTAGTTTTCAATGAACTGTTTTTGATAATTTCAATATTTTGACAGGAAATTATAGGATCCTGATTTTTTTAGAAATTTAGATTTTTGAAATTTCGTAAGATATGGACGTATGACTTCACAATTGTCTAAACATACGTTAAACAGTTTACAATAAGGGGAACTACTTACCTTATTGATAAAAGGCATTAATAGCTACATTGACTTATCACCCATTGTTTGAAATGTAATAAATTACCAGTAAATTGGTTGGTGCAGGGGTTTGACATTTTCACGCACTGACTGTGGTAGATAGCATGGAACTAACGAGGCGTGCTTTTTACTTGCTATGGCAGTACAAACTATTTAACATAGTAAACGTTATTATGTTTTGTAGGTATCAGTTAGTGGAGTAGGAGAATATTATGTTATATATTTGGAAGGCTTTTGGATGATTTATAGCAATTAATTGATATTTCAAATAATATAAAAGTAAGCATATTAAATTAAATTAAATTAAGTTAATTAATTAAATATTTCAGAAAATAAAGCAAATTAGAATTAATTATTTTCTTTTAAATTTTGTGAATTTGAAAATTAATGAAAATTTTTAATGGAGGCAAAAATCCGCATAGTGAGCATTGTGGTAAATTCCAAATTACCGGTCTGTTCCAATTTCCAACCATATAACAAAATAGTAATAATCATGATTGAACTTGTAGATTAATTTATATGCATGATGCTTGTAGGACGTAGGTATCATGGATACCAATTGAAATAACAGTTAAATAATAATTATTGTATACAATTTCTTATGTGACCGAAAATGTGGAGTAGTTCAATAACTCAGAAATAACCTTATTGCATACATAGTTAATGAAATGAATATGAAAATAACGTTATTGTGAAACAAAATTAAAATGTACTACTTTACATTTTCTAATTTTCATTGATTTATTTTTAAGGTTTCATGAATATAATTTATTGAACTAACCAGAAAATATTATTAAAATTTAAAGTATTATTCGATTATGAAACAATAGATATAAGACTGTTAGTTTAATTGATTTGAGATGCAGTTAAACTTCGAATCTTTTATCCGCACGCCAATATTAGGTAAGTTAAATATGGTGTGTCACTCCCGTGGATTTAGTAAACTTTGATTCAAACCAACCGGGGTAAGTTCTGAGTTATCGGACGGTTCTACATTTCTGGGAACATTAGGAAAAATTATTATATAATTTAAATTTCAATTGGTAACCATGATACCTACAGGTATCATGGATGCTTAAAATATTTAAACTATCAAGTATATTCTATATGATTTACTTTTTATGTGTTATATCATTATAACTCATAAAATAAAATATTGTTGTTCATTTCGTGTAAGCTTGCTTTATATGTTTCAAACTGAGCACAGAGTAGCTATCTTGCATACATTTACATAATATTTATAATGTCATTATTTGTAACTATGAAAGATTCTACATAATTTCTATTGAATAATGAAACTAATAATTAAAGGTTAAGTGATTTTAAATAAGAAGACTCTACTCAAACGATTTACAAGAATTTTTTATTAAATGAAAATTAGTATTAAAGCAATATAAATAATCGATTAATTAATTTAATGGAAGCATATAAGAATTTTTTTATATGCATGAATAGTAGTAGTTTGAGAAAAATAAATATTTAATCTAAAAAAGATTTTGCACTAAATAATTTACTGAAAGCATATATAGTGTTTCTAATAATTAAACACTTTTTACCCACCTTTAAATAGTTTTCTATGTTTCCAATGTACTTGACTTTGTTTAAGGTAGAAGATGAGAGTGTTGTGATGCTACCTGGTCACTGTGATGCTCACTGGTCACTGTACCGGTCACAATGATGACCAGATACCCTCATCTCAGAGCCACTAATTGACCCACTCTCTGACCAATGGCAGAGCAGCTGAGTGACGTCACAGCTATGCTGTGCTCTCATTGGTCAGAGCCACAGGAAGGTTTGAGAACCTTTTTAACCTCTTAAAATGTACGGCATTAATTGAAATAATGGGTAAGGTATTTATTAATGGTTTGTAATTGAAATAATGGGTAAAGTATTTATTAATGGTTTGTAATTGAAATAATGGGTAAAGTATTTATCAATGGTTTGTAATTGAAATAATGGGTAAGGTATTCATTAATGGTTTGTGAGATGGAAAACTGTTGGACTAAACCTGTTTGTAATATTGTTAGGTTTGAAAAAATTGTATGTACAGTAATTGTAAATAACTGAACAATAATGTAATGGTAATCATTAGAATAAATATTCATTTAAATCAATGAAGATATATTTATCGTGTGAGTGGTTATTGTAAAGCATTAATTGTAAGATTATATACCTAGGTAATTTCCTGTTATCACCTGCAATTTCTTATTTCAACTTCTTATTTTTTAATTACGACTCTCTCCATGTTTCGTGGCTACAGATTAAGCTGTTAAGTTATTTCCATTCTCTCTCGACTCTTTTGTCAATACATTTGCGAGAACATATAAATAATTTAAAGACACTCACTCGAAAAATAGACAGTGAAGAGAATTGCATAACATTTAAAAACAAGAGGAACTAACCGAGAGATGCTAAATAGCGCGGAATTTCAGAGTAGAGTTTCTTTGGCGTCAATCACCTTCATATTTGGTGATAACAAGAAAATTATTCAACAAACACAATTGTAAAATGTCAGGTTTTTTTATATTTGATTCATTAAAATCGATTTTCACAATACGCATGGAAAAAATATATTTGTTTAATTAAAATAGAATTTGCGGGGAGATAACAAGAAAGTACCGATTATATATACTGTGTAATTCATTAAATGCAGTTTTCATTGAATTAGATATTTATTCAATTTATTCATTATGAAATTTAGTTATTTTAAGATAATTGTTCAATATTAATTTATTCTAAAAAAAGTAACCGTTATATTACAATTTCAATTTTTTTTTCAATTACACAAATTTTAAATTCACAAGTTAGTAAACATGTTTAATGTGTCTTTACGATCAAAAATTCAAGTCTAATATGAATAAAATAATTATTTCAATTAATTTAACTATAGCGTGTTATAATGTATTTTTAACAGGCCGTTACACTAGTACCTATAATAACTCTAACCTATAATTATTTTAAATGATTTTTACAAATAGAAGTAACAGTAGCGCCAAAATGTCGAAGCAATTTGTAACGAAAGATATTGATGGTAACGTTATTTCTTTGGATGCGGGTAAGTGGTTAGTTATGGAACAGTTTCACATTTCCGATTGTTTAACAATATGTATATAGTTTAAGGTTATTAAAAACGAGTATTTAAAATAAATTTTTTTCTTATTTGATCGAGAATCTGGAACCGTTCGATAACTCAGTACGTACTTATGTCAATAATAAATTTGAAAAAAAATGATAGCCAATCGACAGGAGAGAAAGTGACAGAATTTTCTTTCAAGTAAAGTTTTACAATTTTTTTGTAAGATTCAAATCCTATTTATTTTTTTATGACCATTTTTAATATTGAAGCTGATTAATTACTTAACCGAATAAGCTGATAGATAAGTCAGTATCTTTAATATTATTTAATATAGATAGAGATATTTAATTAATCATTGACTGCAAATAATCAAGTGAAAGCTACCCATAGAGTTCTCCACTAAAAAACAATGGCCAATTGTTTGGTTCAAACCGTTAATGCTTCTCAACATTCTTTCATTGATTATCTACATTTAGAGCACAATAGGATACAAATTAACTATTAGCTACAATGGGTTATTGTGGCACAGAGGGCAGGGGTAGGTTAGCGGTTCACCTGCGCAGTCGGTCATTGGTTTAATCTGCGCAAAACAAAGCGCAAATAATTCCAGTACCTACCTTCACACGATGAAAATTTATCCATTTTTTAAAACTTTTTACTACAAAAATAACTTTTAAACTTTATTATAAACTGTAACTTATCAATCGTAATGTCAGGATAATCTGCGTAAATCCATAGATTTGAAGGTGCGCGATAGCGGAAGTTCGCGGAAACGAGGCACGTGTACGAGAGGAAACCAGAGCGGGGGTGGGACGGGGGGACGGGGGGATTACGCGCCACCACAAATTACTGCGGATAATCAGCGGAATCAAATTATTGCGCAGAGAGAGCAGATGATCAGGATGGTGCGAGTAATCGCTACTCTTTTTGTGAATGAAAACAGGAGTGGATTCTTATGAATGAATTGTAGTAACTGGTTACACTTCTAATGAATTATTTATATCATTGAATGAGTTTAATTCATTTGATAACACGATTCAATTTATTTATATGTACACTTAGAATTATTATTATACTAAACCTGTAAATAAGAAATTATGCAATATACCGTAAGTAATGAATAAACATGAACTACATTCCATGTTTCTAGTCTATTTGTACCTAACGCTTATTTGGCTTAAAAAGGATCGATAGATTCCAATGTTATTTACGACAAAGGCCCCGTGCACACTTCACAATAATTATCGTTAAAACAGTAGCGTTTTAGGTGGCAACCCTATTCCGCGGATACGAAGTCGCGAGATGAGTTGTTCCGGTCGCGTGGCGTCTTGCCGATACATCCGCGCTTTAGGGATGCAGTAAAGGATGTAATGAGGATGCCGCAGGGATGGATTAACGTTCTTTGAACTGTGTGCTGAATTAGTTCTATTAAAAAGATAGCGACTTCAAACAACAATGAGAATGTTATATTACATCACTTTAGCATATTTGCATTAATATTATTTAGTATATAATGTGTATATATGTTGCAGTATAAATATTTGTAAACAAATCCACCAATCAGTATAATCTATGGAACAAACTACTAACAAATATTAAATAATAATTTTGTGCAATGTGTTTTACCGTCATTACCTTCGCAGAATGCGGGAAGGTCATTATAATTTCATCGGAATTTATTAATTTATCATCTTGTTATTCGCTTAACTGAAAAAGTGTAGAACCAAATTGCCTGAAATTTGGTGAAACGATTGGTCCATGTCCAGTAACCTGCTGCTAGAATTTTGGGAGTGACCCGGTCAAAGGTCAAGGTCATGGCGATTTATTACTCAAAAAGTATTGCACCATATTGCATGAAACTTGGTGGGACGATTAGTCTATATGCAGGAACCATTTTGTTACATTTTGGGAGCGATATGGTCAAAGGTCAAAAATCAAGGTCAAGGCCATTTATAACTCAATAACTCAAAAAGTATTCAACCAAATTGTCTGAAATTTGATGAGACGATTGTTCAATGTCCAGGAACCATCTGTTAGAATTTGAGGAGCAATCCGGTCAAAGGTCAAGGTCAAGGTCCTTTATAACTCAATAACTCAAAAAGTATTAAACAATATTGCATGAAACTTGGTGGGACGATTGGTTATTATCCAGTTAGCAGTTTCTCAAATTTTGGGAGAGAACGGGTTAAAGTGGAGGCGAAGGTATGCGCTCTACCGGTGCATGTAATCTAGTTTTGTTATTGCATTCATTTCCCATAGACGCATTTTCTTCATTTTAAAATTTAATTATAAATCTTCATGAAGATTATATATTTCAACGATTTTAAGATAAATAGGAATTTAATGATTACTATAAGTTTGATCATTCCATTGATCACTAGTGTGATCATTCCATTGATCACTAGTGTGATCATTCCATTGATCACTAGTGTGATCATTCCACTGATCACTAGTGTGATCATTCCACTGATCACTAGTGTGATCATTCCACTGATCACTAGTGTGATCATTCCATTGATCACTAGTGTGATCATTCCACTGATCACTAGTGTGATCATTCCACTGATCACTAGTGTGATCATTCCACTGATCACTAGTGTGATCATTCCACTGATCACTAGTGTGATCATTCCACTGATCACTAGTGTGATCGTTTGCAGGCAGGATACAGTACCCCTAGCAGCGGATGGAAGATCAGTTAAGGTATTTTCAGATTAGTGAACTGCACCACGCCTTCTTATATCCTCTGATGGTATATCCTGTACAAAAACTATATGGGAAATTAATGGGGGTAACACTTTACTAATTATATTTAAAATTCAGACATATTCTGTCTCTCTGTCCGTCACACCAACCTAATAACACGCTTGACAGTCATCTGGTAGCAAGGGTATGAAATTATTCTGATATCAGTTCAATAAATGGTTTCAATAACTAAGTTAAATTTTATTTTATTCAGTAAAAAATATTGGAGTAAAAGCGAAGTGAAGGATAATAATTATTACAAAAAATGAACTACCATCAGTGAACATAAAATACTAATATTAAACAAATACAATTTTTCTCATCACGGGTACACTAGTGTATAATAAAGGACTTCAATTCACCGTAAGTAGTTATCCTACGTACATGAAGAAGTGTATTTATTATTCTTAATTGTTTAATATTCATTTAAATTAATAGAATAAAATTAAATCTACTCAACGTGATTTTGATATGAAGAATACCTTACACATAATTAGATAATTATTTAATTACATTGTAATACTCAGTGAGTTTTATTTAACAGTGTTACGTTTTGTGATATTTATGTCTCTAATTATAATTATCGATGTTTTATAGTTATAGGATGTTATTTATTTTGATGTTTATAATTAATGCTAATATTATATATGACTATAACATTGTTAGTTTTTTGTGTAATTGATTGTATAATATCATCTAAATACAATGAAAAATGATTTGAATGCAAGTACTATCATAAATTTTATAACACTTATCTATCGTCTTTCGTCGGACTCCCTTGATAGAAAATCATGATGGTAATTCAGAAATCATGATATTTGACGATATTAACCGTAATATTTACCGTATTGAATACTGTATATAAATTTGATCCTTACCTTCTATGGCCCACCATAACTTCCTCTTAATCTTCTATGGCCCCACCATAACTTTCTCCTAATCTTATATGGCCCCATTATAACTTCCTCTTAAACTTCTATGGCCCCACCATAACTTTCTCTTAATCTTCTATCGCCCCACCATAAATTTCTCTTTATCTTCTATGGCCCCACCATAACTTTCTCTCAATCTTCTGTGGCCCTACAATAACTTTCTCTTAATCTTCTATGGCCCCACCATAACTTCCTCTTAATCTTCTATGGCCCCACCATAACTTCCTCTTAATCTTCTATGGCCCCACCATAACTTCCTCTTAATCTTCTATGGCCCCACCATAACTCTCTCTCTCAATCTTCTATGGCCCCACCATAACTTTCTCTCAATCTTCTATGGCCCCACCATAACTTTCTCTCAATCTTCTATGGCCACACCATAACTCTCTCTCAATCTTCTATGGCCCCACCATAACTTTCTCTCAATCTTCTATGGCTCCACCATAACTTCCTCTCAATTTTCTATGGCCCCACCATAGCTTCCTCTCAATCTTCTATGGCCCCACCATAACTTTCTCTCAATCTTCTATGGCCCCACCATAACTTCCTCTCAATCCTCTATGGCCCCACCATAACTTCCTCTCAATCTTCTATGGCACCACCATAACTTCCTCTCAATCTTCTATGGCCCCACCATAACTTTCTCTCAATCTTCTATGGCCCCACCATAACTTTCTCTCAATCTTCTATGGCCCCACCATAACTTTCTCTCTGGGTTACATCAATAATTTCCAATCCTTTGGTTCCCAATCTCTTTTTAATCTTTTTATCCCTAATTAGCATCCATTGAAGTTAGGTTTATCAGGTGCCAATATCGTGCACTTATCCACTTGAAAATCTATGCAATAAAGGGTAAAAGCTGAGGAATTGCTTTATTTTAGAAAGGTTCTTTTGATTAATGCGTAAAAAAAACATTTATTTCATCTAATGTTAAAAATTGGTTTTCATTTTGTAAAAAATATAGATTGGAATTTTTTCTTAAATTTTAAGGACTAGTAATAGCGCATTGTTTCAGTTAACTGTGACTGGTAATAGCGCATTGTTTCAGTTAACTGTGACTGGTAATAGCGCATTGTTTCAGTTAACTGTGACTGGAAATAGTGCATTGTTTCAGTTAACTGTGACTGGTAATAGCGCATTGTTTCAGTTAACTGTGACTGGAAATAGTGCATTGTTTCAGTTAACTGTGACTGGTAATAGCGCATTGTTTCAGTTTACTGTGACTGGTAATAGCGCATTGTTTCAGTTTACTGTGACTGGTAATAGCGCATTGTTTCAGTTTACTGTGACTGGTAATAGCGCATTGTTTCAGTTAACTGTGACTGGTAATAGCGCATTGTTTCAGTTAACTGTGACTGGTAATAGTGCATTGTTTCAGCTAACTGTGACTGGTAATAGCGCATTGTTTCAGTTTACTGTGACTGGTAATAGCGCATTGTTTCAGTTAACTGTGACTGGTAATAGCGCATTGTTTCAGTTTACTGTGACTGGTAATAGCGCATTGTTTCAGTTTACTGTGACTGGTAATAGCGCATTGTTTCAGTTAACTGTGACTGGTAATAGTGCATTGTTTCAGTTAACTGTGACTGGTAATAGTGCATTGTTTCAGTTTACTGTGACTAGTAATAGCGCATTGTTTCAGTTAACTGTGACTGGTAATAGCGCATTGTTTCAGTTTACTGTGACTGGTAATAGCGCATTGTTTCAGTTAACTGTGACTGGTATTCACCCCAAATTAAACAACATAAAATGTGTACAAAAACATTAAATACTGGGAAAATATACATAATTAATACGTTCATATTTAAATAAAGAATAATTGCCTAATAAATATATGGGAAATATTAAATGGATTACTTTGTTGAGAGAAGAAAATGAGTGCAATATGAGTTCAATATCAGTGCTATATGGGTGCACTATGAGTGTTATATGGGTGCACTATGAGTGTTATATGGGTGCACTATGAGTGCATTTCACTCCTGTCTGTAAGAGAGTACAAGGTGCGTGTCTATGAGAACATAGTGACTCAGCACTTTTTATCAATTGATTTTAAACTACAATAACAAATCACCAGAACAGAGTCTGTAACAGTTCTGTAGCAGTTCTGTAGCAGTTCTGTAATAGTAACTGTTACAGTTTCATTGTTTTTCAATTTACAATATCTATACCTACATTGTGTCCCACAAAACACTGAACACGCTTTTTATTTCTATTATTGGATGTAAGGTTTTCAAGCATAAATATTTATAATCACCAAAGATATTATACTGCAATAAGATACACCAAAGATATTATACTGCAATAAGATACACCAAAGATATTATACTACAATAAGATACACCAAAGATATTATACTGCAATAAGATACACCAAAGATATTATACTGCAATAAGATACACCAAAGATATTATACTACAATAAGATACACCAAAGATATTATACTACAATAAGATACACCAAAGATATTATACTGCAATAAGATACACCAAAGATATTATACTGCAATAAGATACACCAAAGATATTATACTACAATAAGATACACCAAAGATACCAATACTTCAATGAAAAATTAGAGACACATTTTGCTGTAAGTGTATCGTTAATAACAAAAAAAGTTCATACATTACAATTGTGTAGCAACAGATTTAGTACACAGTTTGAAACACAGGTGGCAGCACGATGCATTTTGAAACAGTAATTTCGCAAAGTGGTGTGTGTCTTATTTGGTTCTGAGAAATTTCGGTCTTGGAAAACTCTGTTTCACTTTATAATGATTTTATTAAAGAACAGTAATAGAAAAAGTTGTAATTATGAGTACTAAAATGTGTAGTTTATTTATTAAAAGCGGATAACATCATTAACTGTTGTAAAATGATACGTAACATTAGTAATTTGACGTGTTTTGTCAATTATTTAACATGAGATTCGAGTGGAAAATTCTGTTTCGGAATATTCGGTCTCAGGTATAAATCAAACTTATGAAGTACATGTATCGGGGGGCGTGCCTACCTCCGACCCCCCTGTCAGGTCATTAAACAATCATGAGTGTGCAGTACAACAAACTAGCGGATACTGCAAACTACATATTGGTCATTAATGTTGAGAGATCATTTATAATTCTGAGACCAAAATTTCCGGCTACCATCTTGGTTTAGTACAATATCTTAGTGTCATAATATCTCTACAATATCTTAGTGTCATAATATCTCTACAATATCTTATTGTCATAATATCTCTACAATATCTTATTGTCATAATATCTCTACAATATCTTATTGTCATAATATCTCTACAATATCTTATTTTAGCTAAATATTTATATGAATATTATATTTAGTGCGGCTTCTGTCTGTCCGTCACACTAGCCTAATAATACGCTTGGCAAGCAGCTGGTAGCAAGGGTATGAAATTATTCTGATATCAGTTCAATAAATGGTTTCAATAACTAAGTTAAATTTTATTTTATTCAGTAAAAATTTTGGAGTAAAAGCGGAGTCAGGGATAATAATTATTACATAAATTGAACTACCATCAGTGAACATAAAATTGATATGGTAAAAATACAGTCAATTTTGACGGCACGCGTACACTAGTTTCGAATAAAGTTTTCAATTTTTTTTTTAGTTAATGTTTTTCATTATTATATATATTAATTAATTTGCTGCAAAGGAATACTAATACAGGGTAAGTTTCGAGTTATCGGTCGTTTCAACATTTTCGTTAATATACGAAAAGAGTATATATTTATAATTAATTAACTCATTATTAGACGAATATTAAAAATAAAAGTTGAATTAATTTTTTTTTAAATGATCGCAAATATGGAACTGTCCAATAACTCGGAACTTAAGACCTTAGCCCTCATCTCCGCTGTGTCGGATATCCTCTCGTTACGACGGAACATCGGTGCTTTTTGTCACGCTATTATCTACACTCGGTCGATAGTGGCTGCGACGTTTGGATGACTGAGGTTATAGGGTGACACAGACACAGGCACAGGGGTTACAGTTCAATCAAGGGGTTAACGGTGATGTGATTATCACCCTAATAGTTGGTTATAACAATATGCTTTGTTGATGGGGGTTTGCAACTTTGAATCGTCTATTTTTTCGGTATAATGACTCATTTTTTTATTTGCAAAAATAGATCAGTTAAATAATGTATAACAAAATAAAGATTATATATCTGCTTTTAAAAGTACAGTTTTGACCAATCGCTCGTGTGATTTCATAGTTTGTTAAATATTTTAATAAATAGGATCTATTTTGTTAACCTAAAAAATGTTTGTACGTATATCACTCATTTAAGAGATTCATAATATAATTATAATCCCTATTTTAATTTGGAAGACTAATCCGCATGGACAACAATATGGATAGAGGGGGCAGTTTGCCACTCCCCCATACCCCCCTGTCAGGTTATCAAACAATGATGAAGTGTGTAGTACAACAAACTAGCGGATACAACAGACTATTACAGCTTCATATCAAAAAATCTAAAAGTCGGAATTGTTAGATAATACAAAATTTTGTTGCCATAAAAATGTTCTTTATCAATTCTAATTTAATTTATCACTATTTTAATTGTGTGTTATCGGTTTTGGTACAGTTCAAACATCAGGTGAGTTTAAACTTTATATTTAATTTTCTAATTCATTTTTCAGTTGTGGGGATAAAATGGAAAAGATTTGTACTATATAATTAAGAAGTTGAATTTAAAAAAAAAAAAAATCTGATAAAATTCATGAACACCAAATTGATTGTTCTCTGGAAAAATGATACAAATAATATTCCACTAGGGATGAACGAGCTGACAGAATCTTTCATATTTTTGGTATAAAAAGTGTGCCTAATTTACCAACTTCATGTAACTGACCATTTGATTGACCAATCAATGCACATAGTTTAACTGACCAGGAATGTCATTGTTTTTAGCTACAGTGGTCAATGGTCAATGTAACCATCGGGAGTTGCAAGTTGCATCCCCTTTGTAGCACCCAGGTGCAACAATAGCAGCCCTAGTGTATCCACTACACTGTGAATTACAAACAAAGCGATTAATAATATGCATTGTTTTTGGGTGAGAATCACAATGTTTATTATTTCCCTTAAAGTAATTCCAATAATGCATTATAATGCAGTTACTGCATTATACTGAAATATAATGCAGTTACTGCATTATACTGAAATATAATGCAGTTACCGGTCAAATTAGAGTTTGTAAAGGAATGCAGTAAAAACTACATTCCTAAACATAAAGTAATTAACAGTAACTAAACTTTATTGCTTGGATTAGCACTTAATTTATATATTAATTTAATTATTCGATTAAATTATTAATTATTCGATTATCCATGCTTTTCACTCTTTTTTATTTAATTGCATTTTATTTTTATATTTGCATTAAAAGATAAAAATACTGACAATTGATATGTAGTCAGATTGTATCTAGGATACGATAGCTATAGCGTGTATTCACGTGTCTTTTGCACGGTAACGTGTTTTTTGTACGGCAACGTGTCTTTTTCACGGTAACGTGTCTTTTCCACGGTGACATGTCCTCTGCACGGTAACGTGTCTTTTGCACGGTGACATGTCCTCTGCACGGTAATGTGTCTTCTGCACGGTAACGTGTATTTTGCACGGTAACGTGTCTTTTGCATGGTGACGTGTATTCTGCACGGTAACGTGTATTCTACACGGTAACGTGTATTCTGAGGGGTAACGTGTTTTTTGCACGGTGACGTGTCTTTTGTACGGTAACGTGTCTTTTGCACGTTAACGTGTTTTCTGGTAACTGCCCCTTTACCTACCCTTAACTTCAATGGCGGGTAAAGCAGTTTATTAATATTGTGTTTGTGGTAACAATGTGAGTCAAATGTCATCACAACAATTACTCTAATGTCATCAGACATTTAAAAATGTCACGAAAACTGCCCAGACATTTAACCCTTTGTCGTGTTATTAAAGGCCGTGGCTGCGACAGTTGTGACACTAAATACTCTGCAAACGGAAGGGTAATGGTAGAAGTACTGTTAGAATAAAGAATAACAATGAACTAATGGTCTTTGAATAACATTTAACTTTTGTGTTCTTTATAATTTAATAATGTAAATGTATTTATAATGTTAGTTTTCTGTTAAGATAGTACTAATTATATCGTATGTTTCGGCACCACCAAAAAATATCAATTACTAATATATGTGTTCCAATGATTATTATGAAAAATTATATGTTTTATTTTAGGGAAGAATTACGGTCATGATTTAAAAAAGAATATATTAATGTGGGTTTATAAACTTTATAATAACTTGATAAAATATAATAAAGACAATTTAACACTTTACATATAATAATACAAATACGAACCAAATAAATAATTCTACAATCACCACGAATTCGTTAATCCACGTATCCCTAATAAAGTAATATTATAACACCATAATTCATGCGAGTTTCTGTGACGTCACACTTCCGTTCAGCTTGCATCTGCTGATCGACAACTGGAAATTAGCCCCGTGATTACAGTGACTTCGGATGAGATTAAAGCCGGGATTATATGATGTAGATTGTGGTGATTAAAGATAATCAGAGTGATGGCCACTGCAGAGCAGATTAAACCTATGATTGAGTGAAAATGATAACCAGTGCGGAACAGATTTTACATCCGATTCAGTAAAATGATAGCCAGTATGAAACAGATTAAACATCTGATTCAGTAAAATCATAACCAGTATGAAACAGATTAAAAATCTGATTCAGTAAAATCATAACCAGTATGAAACAGATTAAAAATCTGATTCAATAAAATGATAGCCAGTATGAAACAGATTAAACATCTGATTCAGTAAAATCATAACCAGAACGAAACAGATTATACATCCGATTCAGTAAAATGATAGCCAGTATGAAACAGATTAAAAATCTGATTCAGTAAAATCATAACCAGTATGAAACAGATTAAAAATCTGAGTCAGTAAAATGATAACCAGTATGAAACAGATTAAAAATCTGAGACAGTAAAATGATAACCAGAACGAAACAGATTTTACATCCGATTCAATAAAATGATAGCCAGTATGAAACAGATTAAACATCTGATTCAGTAAAATGATAACCAGTATGAAACAGATTAAAAATCTGATTCAGTAAAATCATAACCAGTATGAAACAGATTAAAAATCTGAGTCAGTAAAATGATAACCAGTATGAAACAGATTAAAAATCTGATTCAGTAAAATCATAACCAGTATGAAACAGATTAAAAATCTGAGTCAGTAAAATGATAACCAGTATGAAACAGATTAAAAATCTGAGTCAGTAAAATGATAACCAGTATGAAACAGATTAAAAATCTGAGTCAGTAAAATGATAACCAGTACGGAACAGACTAAACATCCGATTTAGTAAAATGATAACCAGTATGAAATAGATTAAACATATAATTCAGTAAAATGATAACCATTATGAAACAAATTAAACATATGATGCAGTAAAATGATAACCATTATGAAGCAGAAATGATAACCAGTATTTATCATATATGTATATTAAATAACTTTTCTATTATTATTTTAATTTCAAGGTATTTCAATGTTATAATACTCAATACATGTTTCTTTTTCAAATATGTATCACAAACAACAACAAAGAGAGAAATATGCACATGATGGTAAACTGGAGGCTAAAAGAAGCCTGGAAATGGTATTTGATGCGCATAAAACTGAAACATTCTCCATTCTGAGATAAATATCGTAATTGAAGCATAGAAAAAAAATTACGAGTGAAATTTACATTTATACAAGAATATATTTTCAATTTCACTTTATGGCTAATTAATATATTTTTAATAACACTAACATATAAGTTTTTTTAATATAAATTATATAATATAGATTTAATTAAACTCTATTTTAATTTTATACTATGTATGATGAAATTATTTATGTTCTCTACAATTATGCAATATTTTGAGAAAATCACACAGGGAAAATTAAAAATCAAATATTATAATTAATGACGTACCTACATATGCAATTATGCATACTTTTAATGATTGATGGTATACCAGATGTGAAAAATATAATAGAATAGCATTAATAATACATTTACACCGAATAAAAGTCACTTGCTTATTACTTACTTATTACTTATTATATTATTGGTACATTAATTCTATAGGACTGACACATAACTCTTCTAGACAATAAAAATCACGTTGTCAACCTTCAGTATATCTCAAACAATTAATATGATATATTGTATCTTCATGACCAATACAGAATAATAGGTGATATAATTAGGTACAATATATTCTGATAGAGTAGTGATGAAACATGGAAATATAATAAATAAATCACACAATATCATCTAAAATATATTCTTTAAATACACATAATTTAACTAAAATGATTTATTTAATTTGAAAAGTCATGAAATACAGGGCAGTTCCCTAAATTCCTTTCTAACAAATATCTCATAAAAAAAACTGTACGATAATGCTATTAAATTAAATTAATTATAAAATACTGATTACCAGAGAACTTTTTTCTCCAAAATTATGCATTTTTTTCAATTAAAAAAACCTTCAACGCAGAGTTTAAATAACCTCAAATATTATGGATTTGCCTTTGAGTATGAATCAAAACAGTTAATGATGTTTGTATAATAAAATATTGGTACCTAATGCACATACGTTACATCCATTAGGCCACTTTGCGTCAGTGTGTCATTATTGCCATTTTACGTCATTAGCAGCTTAACTCCTGACCTTGTGATCAATATGATACGGTGGGAATGGATACGGTGGGAATGAATACGATTCGCGCAATTTACCGAGTTGCACACTCTTAAGAGTGCGCTGCGCACTTTTAACCCCCTTCAACTTCCTAGTGCTAGTCGTGCGTAATACCTTCATTTTATTATTTTGAAATTAAATACTATTGGTACGTGTGTAAAGAGGGGCGTGCGGCTCCCCGAAACATACTGAAAGGTCTTTAAACAATCATGAAATGTGCAGTACAACAAACTAGCGGATAAAAAAACTACATTACAGCATTTTATGTTGAATATTTCAAAGTAATCTTCATATATTCATTTATAATTTACAAATTATTTTGAAACTCACAACATTATTATTGACGTTGTGTAGCTTGTTGTACTGCACACTTCAAGATAGTTAAAGACCTGGCAGCAGAAAGGGGTATTGGCCAAAGGCCATATCGCTGACGTCAAAAGGAAATTAAATACAAGGGACTGGAAGAAGCAGTCAGAGAGGAAAGTGGCTCCATGAACAAAGTCACTTACCACCGTCGGTGACAAAGCTGATGGATGCAGAAAAGCTACTCCGTGAAGGCAGTCACTTACCAAGGAATGTGACGAAACGGGACACAAGCACCGGTGGCTGCACTCACGGATGGAAGAGGAAAATGAAGAGGTGATAGTAAATGAAGCCTACGAGCCTACCTAACACAAAATACAATACCTCGTAGTTGAAGAGCATAACACTAGAGCTATCCTCTAAAACTGCAAGTAGCGTTAAAAAAATGATAAACATGGAAAAATGAAAAAAGACAATCCATAATCCAAATTACAACAGTTCGGGGCCCAAGGGACGCCACCCCCCTTCTCTTCCATTTACTAGTCCATTAGTACCTAGTTACTAATGAATTAGTACCTAGTTACTACTCCATTAGTACCTAGTTACTAGTCCATTAGTACCTAGTTACTAATGCATTAATACCTAGTTACCAGTCCATTAGTACCTAGTTACTAATGCATTAATACCTAGTTACCAGTCCATTAGTACCTAGTTATTAATGCATTAATACCTAGTTACTAGTCCATTAGTACCTAGTTACTAATGCATCAGTACCTAGTTACTAGTCCATTAGTACCTAGTAACTAATGAATTAGTACCTAGTTACTAAAGCATCAGTACCTAGTTACTAGTCCATTAGTACCTAGCTACTAGTCCATTAGTACCTAGCTACTACTCCATTAGTACCTAGTTACTACTCCATTAGTTCCTAGTTACTAATGCATTAATACCTAGTTACTAGTCCATCAATACCTAGTTACTAGTCTATTAGTACCTAGTTACTAATGCATTAGTACCTAGTTACTAGTCTTTTAGTACCTAGTTACTAATGCATTAGTACCTAGTTACTAGTCCATTAGTACCTAGTTACTAATGCATCAGTACCTAGTTACTAGTCCATTAGTACCTAGTTATTAGTCCATTAGTACCTAGTTACTACTCCATTAGTACCTAGTTATTAGTCCATTAGTACCTAGTTACTACTCCATTAGTACCTAGTTACTACTCCATTAGTACCTAGTGTGTGAATGTTTCTCTCTCAGTCGCATGTAATTAGGTTAATCCTCGCCATATTACATGCCACTCTCTCACAGTTGGAACTTCCGCGTGAGAGTAAATGTGAACTTTCCTCATGATAGAAACCATGGAAAATGTACTGTAAATATGAGTAAGAACCAAATTGCCTAAACTTTAGCTGATGCGCTATATTTATGGTGCAGATTCTACACTACACAATGCACTATTTGATTAATAAATGAAGTAGAAGTAGTTTATTACTAATATTCTTCATACTCAAATAAATTCTTACATGTATGGGCTAATATCCCATCCTTTCAAATTAAGTTATCTAATTAACTTCCAATCACTTAAATAAATCATTTAAAATCGATGTTAAATTTCTAGCTAGTGTCGTTATGTTCCTATTCAGCATCTAAATTTAAAATTCATACTTTGTTCCATTGCTGTAGATCGAAATATAGTGATCAAATTCCACAAAGAAGGGGAGGTCTAACTTGGTGTCGCATTAAGTGAAGGTTAAAGAAGAACATCCCTTTGATATAGCACACTCTTTATTGGTTTTATCACAAATGTTAACACTAGAAAATGAAGTCACACCGAATCCGTAAATTTGGGGCGATATCCTAGGATTTCATGTGGCGATGTCGAAAGAAAACTAATAGTATACTTTTCACAGAGATTCAAAAGAGAGGAGCGCTATGCCGAGGAGCAACACTTTGTCCGTACATTTCGTGGAAGAGAACATTTTTAACAATACTGATGACAAACAAAGGTACAAGAGAACCTCCAAAGTCAAATATACCGAAGAAGCAACGAGTCTCATTGAACAGTTTATTGGCATTGATTTTTACAGCTTCTTTATTTTCATCTTCGGTATACCTGAGAGCGAGAGGCAGTTTATTCGTTGTTAACCAGGGGAACATAACACTACACCTTGAGGCAAACATCTAGAGGTTAGTTAAATAGTAATTCCATTAAATCATAAACCGTCTGATAATTTCTCAATATTTGGCACGGAAAATATAAATAAAAGCTAAGAATAAATTGAAACAAAACACAACTTTTGTCTAAGAAAAACAACTCAGAGACAAATTCATTTATAATAATCTGGAACTTATTGAAAAGAAATCACTAAAATATAGGAACAGCTTATAGGAAAGTAAAGTGAAATTCCGTTATTTATCCCTAGTGGGAGCGAATAAGCAAAGACAAATAAGTTGATATTAATAGCAGTATATAGGCCAATATAAGAAAGAAAGCCATGTTAACAATATAGGATGATGTTTATTGACTAAAGTGATAATTCGATTAGTGTTTATAGTCACTTAATTTAAGTTTAGAATGTGTTTCAGAGGAAGATAATACAGATACAGCCTTAAAACACAATACTAACAATACACTAGTGATGTACTAGGAATAAAATGCTACTAACGATTAGAAGAAAAACCTTAATACCAATGGAGTTGCTACACGTTACTAGTACGGTACACATTCTTACAGATACTGTCTGCAACCACCACCTCATTCTAACACTCTGCCTAATACTCAATTGCCGATAGGACACAGCAGCCGATTGCGAGTTCCTTAGGGCCGTACACACGTATGTTTTTTTTTTTAAGTCTTCCCACCAGACTTTTTGCTAAGCTCCCCACGAGAATATAAGAAAAAACGATATAAAAACAATTTATTTTATTGTTTTTTCTTATATTCTCGTGGGAAAAGTTGGACTTAAAAAACCCAACGTGTGTACGGCCCTTTAGCCCCCTTTCACACGGGCGTTTTTCTCATGCCGCACCAAAGAAAATGGTGCATGAAAAAACGCTACGCCTGAATAAACGTTTGCTTTCTATGTTCGCTTAGATTGGGCATATTTTCATGCAGCAAGAAAAAAAAAGCCCCGTGTGAAACCGGCCAAAAAGATGTTCAGTTTTGGATAGGAAGTGGCTAGTAAGGTTCATTCCAGAGTTTCTTCTCATTCAGACTCTATACTATTAAGACTGAATATCTTCACCACCTTCCTACCGACTGTTGTGTATTTGCCCTGAAGTTACTAAGCAAAGTGAAAATGTACTCCACTGAATGCGTGAAATTAATGTATCTAAATATTCTCCCAATTACATTGATTTGAAGATTAAAGTGTTAGACTTTAGCAGTTGTGTTAAAATGAGAGGTGGTTGCATCTAAGCTATGCAGGACTGGGAGATGCAGTCAAAGGTGATTAATTTAATCCACCGGGAGTAATTAATTAATTTAAGGAGTGTTATGAGCGTTTCAAAATCAAACAGAATATTCCAAAAAAAAAAAACTAAATTGCAAAAAAATAATGTTAAGATGTTCAACTGCATTAAAATGATAAAATACAGCTAAGAAAAGTTCATTCAAACAATAAGATAGATTAGGTAGTCCAAAGCAGCCCTAGAAAATATGATAAGTTGTATAACGCATCTCCAAGTCCTCGCAAATTCATGGAATGAGTTTCACTTGCAACATTCCGAGCTGAACATTCTATTAAAACGAGTGTAGCTACCACAATAATTCTAAGAAAATGTCTTCCCTTGGTAGACACGTGCATAGGATTCTCCCAAAATAGGGCAATATTCCACACCTTAACACTGGGTAATATTCCGCCGTAACCCGGGGCAATATTCTGCCGTAACCCGGGGCAATATTCTGCCGTAACCAGGGGTAATATTCCGTCATAACCCGGGGCAATATTACGCCGTAACCCGGGGCAATATTCTGCCGTAACCAGGGGTAATATTCCGCCATAACCCGGGGCAATATTCTGCCGTAACCAGGGGTAATATTCCGCCATAACCCGGGGCAATATTACGCCGTAACCCGGGGCAATATTCTGCCGTAACCAGGGGTAATATTCCGCCATAACCAGGGGTAATATTCCGCCGTAACCCGGGAGAATATTCCGTCACAACATCAAGGGAAGGTTACCACAAATTACTTTCGTTCTAGGATGTTTGAGTGACTGTCGACAGTTTCCAATTCACTCGAGAATCCATAGAACCCTACTAAGAATTACTCCATTATAGTAAATACCTACAAACATTAAGCGTCCAGATTGTGTTCTTTACTTTTGCCTTTGGGGTACCCCCCACCACCATCTTTCAACTGGTACGGGAGTCCCTGATTGCATCATCTATTATACCATTGAGAAAAATTATGATCTACAATAACTCACTATCGATATAACACAACAATGTAACAATACTAAAACTAGTCCACTAGAATCAACTACACAGATTGTCAAGAATATAAGCAGCAACTAGCTTTAGAAGTAACCTTAAGATGTTTAAATGCATACTTAGAGGCGGTACACGGGGTGTGGAAGATTATAACGCGAGGAGAATTCAGAGTTTGAATGTCTTGGCTAATTACGTTAGTCCCCCCGCACCACACTCATTCCACCCGGTGCCCATCCTGCTAAAGATTTAGAACCGCAATCCAAGGGTTAGGTAAGTTCACTACGAGTAAATACTACCAATATACCTTAAAATATCAATGTAAATGCCACACAGAGAAACACACATCAAACACATAGAACGGTAATATTACCAGGAATATTTGTAGTCTCAAAGAACTTCACACGTCTCAGCAACAGATAAACACCAGATATTGAGTGAATTACAACGCATTTAAAGGAAAAGAGCAACAACAACACACTTCAGAACAGGGAGTCAGGTCTCTCACATTGCTAGAGTTATCAGTCATCTCAGCATAAAGGAGATATTAGACTGCTGCTCTTGTGACATCACTTGCTCTAGTGACGTCCAAGGACTATTGCACTAGTGACGTCAGAGGACTGCTGCTCTAGTGACGTCAGAGACCTCTCTCCTAAATCAATCTCTAGGTTCCGTAAGTGTGCACACTAACTCCCTCTGTCAAAAGATGAGCTTACGTACTTTAGTAACGGTACTACGCTTCACGTTCTACAACATTGGGTCAAATTACCTTACGATTAGACACTGTATAAATATATCTTTTGATAACGCTTGGCTGGATCAATTAAAGTGGCTCTAGAAAATACCTAGCACCAGAGGCATCTACGACAATGTAAACGGAAGCGGTTTGCAGAATGATTTTTTGGCACAATTTACGTCAGGTGAAAGGAACTAAAGATTAGTTACTATAAGAGAATAATACACAACAGTTATAATAGCTAGTTATGAGGAAACTTAAAAGTAAATAGGAAGTACAAATGGTTCCAATTGGATAAAATTTAGAATCTATTGAATTGTTTCACCGCTGGCCTGTTTTTACACGGTTTAATATTGAGCCTAAGTTTTTGAGTGTTCTTAACCTTAAATTCTTCTAACGAATAACAGATTGTGAGTAGCAGTAATAAGTAGCTAGCTATATGGCAACTTGTGATTCTTAGTCAGCTAGAACTTACTGTAACAAATGCACATCGAATTCACTTCAATTTATGGTCCTAGGAGAAAATTTCGCTTAAGAACGGAACTATTGCAATGGTTCAAAAAATGAGAAGAAATCTACAAACGCTGATTAGTTTTGGTAACTAAAAACTTTGCATACAAGTTGTTGAAGCTGGTTAAAATTGAGAGAATTTGGCATAGTTTTTACCTAGGCACGAAGCCAACCCTACAAAATGGTTAAGCTTCCAACTGCGCAGACTAGTAGACATTAATTACTGTAAGATAAGTTGTGCTTTATGAAGAAGCTTACAAAGAAAGTGGAAGAAACCAGGAGAACATTATTATGACACCTCCTCTCCCTGATACTAGTCTAGTAATTCTATCTCTTCTAGCACTAATCTAAACAACCGATAAATAGCAATAGCGATACCACTACACTCCGAAAATATCTACTGCCAAACTACTATCGTGGAAAGACCGAACCTTAGGAGTAACTCCACAAACATCTAGAGTAGCAATACAAAGCAAATCTACTCCTGTAGCTGTACTCAGCTCTACTCCTCACACAGTCAGTGTAAAGTGCACGCTGTCATCTCTCTATATATTCTAATATTGTCAACTCGTAGCTAGAGGTTAAAGTTAAAACTATATTAGTGCAAAGAGTAGATAACTTATTACTAAAGAGATAATCTTCCTTTTCCTAATTAGGTTCAAATTGATTCTAGATCTAAATGTTTGACACCAAGAGCTTTAACAAGAGTGATGTATGTAGTTAGGTACTAAGCATATACATCACTAGTGTTAATGTCAAATGATAGGTATACTTTATAATGAAGGGAGTTTGATGACATTGTTAGTTTAAATCTATGGCAACACTACACATAAACTACGGATACTGCAACATCCCCAATAAACGGAAACAACTGCTATACGAGCCAATGGTTGAGAAACAAATACATACGTCTTATATCACTCAGGAAATAATCTATTTTTGATTGTCGATTATAAGTCAAGAATTGAATACTAGTTCTATTTCAGCAACAGATATTAAGAATAGTTCTCTATACACAGTCTAATAATAAGAATTGATATTGTATGAGAATAAATGTGTTTACCCGTTACAAGTGTGTATCATATCTAGTCTATTTTGAAGAATGCGATAGAACTTACCAATAACGCTAACTTTAACCACATGTGCATAGACCGATACCTATGTTTGAGCGGAAGTAACTTTGCATATCAAATGATAACAACTATGCAACAACAAATAAACTACAGCAACTCTTATTGCATTCAAAAATAAAGCTTATTGCACCAAATGATCTGCTTTGAGAAGGTAAACAAGAGGAAGCTGCTTACCAGATGTCGCCATCTTGCGCACAAAGCTGCGCAAACTGACTAAAAGTACGAGATGGAGAGAGAGAAAAGGGCAATAAATAGAAATCTCAACATTGGGGAAAAAGATCTAACATTAGAGGATGGATTCGTGAACGAAGGAGATGAATAGAGAGCAGCTTGAGCAAATTTTGATAACTAACTTGCACACGACTAGGACTAGCTTCAAAGAACATAGATAGAACACACCCTAATCTATAATCATTACCTTCTTAATATACGAGAGCATATCAAAGAGTAAGCCAAGAAATCTCATAGAAGAAGCCCAAGACTTTGTTCAGAAGCCGATAGAAAATGCAGATACCGATTCAACTTAATACTATGCGCCTCGTCGCGAGGAATTATCTACGAGATGGAAGTCTAGACTAAGTCTTTTAAGTAAAGTACATGAATAAGTAGCTACAGTTAAAGACCCTGTTTCTGCAGACACAAAGCTACATTAATTTAAGAATACATCTGCTAGATTTTGTCTGCTGATTCGTGACAGAATGATAGATTTATTGATATGCATCTAATTATTGTTTGTATGGAGAGAGGCCTTTGGAATTCAACTCGTTAATATTAAGAGGAGTGAGAACTCTCGATTGCCCACATAATAAATATGCTGATTGAGAACACTCGCCCCTTTCCAAACAACTCTGGTGACATTTCTAGTCTTTGTATGTTGCAAGTGATTAACTAGTCTCACCAATAGCACCATTACGAGAGATGTTATCACAAGAGGAGAGTGTTAACATCAGCGATACACACTGAGTACTAATATTAGTAAATCTCTACGACACTCATCAAATCTGCTACCTACCTATAGAAAAAGCTACTGGAAATTCTTGTAGGAACACACATTGAACTCTATGCTTAGGAAACACTAGTGAATATTTATCATAGATATATAGAGTAAGACAGTAATAAGTTCATTGGCTCTAGCGCCCGTAAGAGAGTCAGTGGATGCAACATTAGTGACTTGCCTCCCTAGTTTGTAAGTCTAACTTAAAGATCACATATATAACACTAGGTACGTTTGCCTTACATATAGATATTGTGTCTCATGGTTATTGGTGGGTTAAATAATATCAGCTCTAAAGTTACTCTCAATAAAACATATAATGAACAGCAGCAGCACTTCTATTGAGTCAGAGCTGTTCATCGAGTCTGTCGATTAATACTATGTAGTTAAGAATTAATTTCACATGATAATAATTTCAATGGTTTGAACAACAGACAGCTGCTCTACTTGTGCAGACCTGATGCAAAGTAGGTCCTGCGGGGGTGAAGTGGAGGTCCCCCCAATCGAGGCATACTTCCTCCGAAATGCAGGGGGGAGGGGCCATAGTTGGGGTAAAACTTCCTGTAGTTGCCAATGAAGGGAGGGGGGATGAACTTATTGCCAGGCAGGAACCTGTTATGAACATTAGCACCTTGTCGACGTGGAGAAGAGTTGTAGTGTTTGGGTGAGTCGTTCCTTGCCTTCTTATCGTTAGTCTTGCTGTTAGATGCTGCCTCTGAGTTCTTCAAAGGCTTGGAGCGTGCTTGGTTATCAGTCTTAGCTGCTACACCAGACTTAGTGGCAGTCTTAGAAGAAACCGTCTTCTCATCAGACTTAGTGTCTTTGTTAGCATCTAAACCAGACTTCACTGTTGTTTGAGCCTCAGACTTAGCAGCTGTAGATTTATTTTCAGGCTTAGTTATTCCTGAAGAAGGCTCAGGTTTCCCATTCTTCTGGTTACTTTTGTCTTGCGCCAACTCTTTTATTTTCTGCTCAGCAAGAAGTTTCTCCAGCTCATCCAATATTTTCTGATCTTCTTCCTGCTCCTCTTCATCACTCTCTTCCTCTTCCTTCTCCTGAACCTCTTCTGCACTGTGAGGCTGGTTCTGCGCATAGCTCTGCATGGTGGTGAGTGTGAGGGCGCAGTAGAGTGCAGTGCGTGCCCCCCTTGTGGCGCTGACCACTCGGGATAAGCAAGAGCACAGGGACACTACCTCTGAAAATGGTTAAAGCACACTCGTGAAAACAATGAAGCAAATACGACAAACTGAAAAGGAGCTAAATATCTTTACTTCACACTTTTCAATGAATGTTGTCGCTACAAAATCTCTAGGGAAGTATTTTAAAAATTAGATAGCATCATACTGTAAGTATGATGAATGAAATGCCTTCAGGTGTGGATCAAATGACCTCACAAACTTCAAATCAACAAATGGAGGAATAAATCAGGTGAGTTCTGTTTCTATTAGCCAGGTAGTGACATTACATTGAGAGGAATTTACTGGCTATATTTCACAGTTCATCAGTCAGTGACTGTACCACCAGTGAGTGGGGTTACTCACCAGGGTGAGTGGCTTCACTCTCTCCACTCTCCTCCTTGGCTTCACTAGAGTGGTTCTCCCTCCCCTTACCCCCCGTCTCTTCCCCCCGCTTCTCCCCCAGGGTGTTGATCTGAGAGGCTAGCAGCAGTGCGTTAAGATCAGCGTGTCTGAGAGCAGTGAGGTGAGTGAGAGTAGCGTGCCACAGGGAGAGAGAAGAGTGAATGCCTGCCTCTAGGGGTGAGTTCAGCAGCCTCTCCATCTTGGCTATCAGGGTGATAACCTGAAACAAAACACAACATTATTAGCAAAAAAATATAACCAACTCAATTTAGGAAAAAAAATTCCAATTCAATTCAGGAAAAAAAATCTAAATCAATCCAGGAAAAAAAATACTAATATAATTTAGGAAAAATAGCTACTAAAATTAAGGAATGAATGCTTCTAGAGTCTAGACTGAGGATAATTGAAAGAGTCTGTAGTTACTTCATTTAGTAACTTCACCATTTAAAAGAGTAAATTGATAAAAGAAAAGACAACGTTAGTGAAACTAAATCAATTAACTACAGAGTAATTAATGAACTACCAGATAGATAGTTAATGAAGTTTTAATTACAATTATTGGAGGTTATTTTTTAAGAGACATAATAGCTATAATTATGTCTATTAAAATACATATATTGCAAAGGGCATAAAGTAACACATTTCTAATAAAAACAATTTGAAATTTACATCTAATAGGTACCATGTGAAGGTATCAAAGACTCGATGTTTTGTTTCACTAACGCAAGTTATGAACGATAGCTACTTAGTGAGCACTAGTCAGATTTCTACTTTGTTTTGACTCACTCTAGCATGCTCTCTCATGTGATCCAGCACCAGCCTGTCCAGTCTGGAAGGGTTGTGAGGCAGTCTGGGCAGACTGAGGGTGTTGCTGCTGGAGACTCTCCTCCCTGGGAAGCACCGTGCTAGCTCAGCTTCAGTCTTCTTGCGCTGCCTCTCCACCTGCCGGAACTGATCGTAACAATCCTCTATTTTCTGCAGCAGTGAGTAGATCACTGGGGAGATGGACCTGTGAAGAGATACGCAACTTAGCAGCTTGTCACATCACTAAATATTGCTATATTCTAATCCATCAGGTCTTACAGTTAAGATTTTAGGGGTACCTACCTACCAAAATCATTAGAGTTAAAAGAAAGTAATGTGACTTACATTTGTACACTATAACATACAATTATTATAGTGTATGTTATGGACTTTATTTCACTTGTTAGAAAGGTTTGAGATGTACCATTCTAAGTCAGCAGGAAATTATATCATTTGAAATAGATTTTGGTTCAACATTTCCGAACTAAGAAATAGTTGATGGATCCAGTGGTTCCAAGATGAGAACAGTCGAGGGTAATAACGGTTTAGTGTAAATATAGAAATAATAAGTTACAAGTGGTTGAACCTGGAACAAATCCCTACGTGCATTCCACTACAGAACAAGACCCCTCAAAGGCTCAAATGTTGTGTATGTATTCTAGGTGAAGCCTCCCCATTCACTTTCTTAGTTGATAGCTATATATAGGTTATTGATCATAGCTAATGATAATAATTTAGATTGAAGTTCTTTAGGAAAGAACCGTGTTCTCTGATGTTCATTTATTTGTTCTTAAAGGTTATTAAGCTTATCCTTTTATAATTTCATATGCTTTAGTCCAGTATAATAAGAAGTTAACTAGCTATGTGGTTCATTATCCTTGTAAATTCATGAATAATTGAAACTTTATTGAATTTGATATTTGGTTTTGAACAAAATGAAACCGTGTTAACGTGGTGCTCTGTTAATTCGCTATCAGAAACATTGAATAATTTCTAAAGGAATAGAATTACTCGAACGAATAAGCATCACCCACAAGAACATGCATGTTGACTACAGAATCACTGATGGTAAGAATGAGAATCACCCACAAGAACATACATGTTGACTACTGAATCACTGATGGTAGGAAGTAGAGGCATTTTAAATGCAAGAATGCAGCAAGCTGATCCGAGAGATGAATAAGAGCTACAGAGTAATCACGAGATATTTAGCTACACTTTAGTTGCTCTCTACTCACCCCAACTGTTTGTAGGGCAGGTAGTTCTTGTGGTAGAGGAGTAGATCTTGCTGTGGCAGGTTACGAAGAAGCTCTGCTGTTACACTGTTCCTGCCACTGACAGGAAAGGCTGACAGCTTAGCCCCTGAAGAACCACCTTCAGCCTGGTGCAGTGCACTCAACTGACCTGGCAGAAACTGCAGTGCATCTGGTGCAATGTTCTGGTAGCTGTTGAGCAGGTCAGGGATCGCTCTACCAGAGCCCCAGCTGTCAGAATTAGAAGCCTGGAGAGAGAGTAAGTCAATAGCAGGGAGTTTGGAGTCACTCTGAAAAGCCTTTTCCAGAGGTATTTCAGGCAGAGTGTTCTTAGAGTCTAGTAGCTGGTTGAAGGAGATGCTCTGGTGGATGAGGTGCTGTGCGATGTGACTTGGCAGATCTTTGGAAGAGTGCATCGTCAGCTTCTCAAAGTTAGCACAGTTCTTGCTGGTCATGAAACCACCATTTGACAGAGTGGTTATCTTGTAATTGTCTGCAGTGTTGCCAAAGACAGGAGCGTTATTCACCGGTAGGTTGGGTCTGGAATCAGGTCTGACGTTGAACAAGTTGTTGGTGACAGGTGGTTTCATCCACTTCTTGGAATAATCTCCACCATTATCAACATTGTTCTGCAAATTGTGAGAGTTGAGGTAAATGTCGTTTCTGCTCATCATTGGTCGTTGTGAAGCCCCAAGGGAGTCATGAACGGGCATTCTATTGTTGTCAGGTACAATTTTTTGGTTTGTGCCGCACAAAGAGAGGAACTTGAATATGAGCGTATCAGCCTGACTGCAAGAAGGTGCTCTGAGCTTAGGGTTCTGCTCAGCAAAGTTCCTGAGTAGCCAGTGCTTGGCATAGGGGTCTTGCAGTGCCGCTCTTTTGAGCATCACTTGCACTTCTGACAGAGAAATGTCAAGGGGACTGGTACTGAAACTCAACAAAGTCTGAGCTATCTCCAAAATCTGTTCATTTGATAGGAACTGAGCATCAATGGGATGGTTGTAACCACCATTTATCTGGTTGTTTTTGACACTGTTATGAGTGAAGGAGTCCTCATAATTATGAGAATTACTCTTGAGGTTATGACAGCCATTAATGTTGGAAGACTGATAGGCAGACATGTCCATATGATGCTCTGGGGCAGGTTCTACAATGTCCTCCAAAGGTGCTATGTTTGACAGCTGATTCAGTAGGTGAATATTATCCAAGAAATTCTTCTGAGCGGTAGGGTCAGTTGGGAGGAAGTTATTTAGCTTCACATCATTTTCTGGGGCAGCTGCCATATTATTATTCCCAGGGAAGTTCATTGAGTTAAGATTAACATTTTCAGTGGTAGTGTTTCCATTGAATTTAGAGAGAGGCATATTGCATCCAAAGGAACTAGGAAGGCCTGTATTCTGCTTCAGGCCGTTCATGTCCATTACTTGTGACTGCAGGTAATTACCGTCGTACAGACCACCATTGCCAGGCTTGCGAAAGAGAGAGCTGCTCTCGTTGATATTAGGAAGAGTGTACATGTTTGGAATGCTTTTCGGTACATTGAGATAAGAGTTGCCAGAGGTGTGAGAGTGCTGAGGGAGGGAAGACAAACTGGCATCCATGCGTAAGTTATTGGAAAGACTGTGGTTAGGTTGATGGAAATCGAGTGGGAAGGAATTGATCCTTTGGTTGACTTCACTGTTGTCCATTGGGAGGATATTAAGCATGAGGTCTGTGGGAGACTCTACATTGGTAGTTGCTACTTGTTGTCTGTTGCCACTGAAGTAGGAGGAGTAGCCAGAGTCTCTGGAACTGCCACTGTGCTCTCTCTTGCGCAGTAACTCGGGTAACAACATTTTCAACTGAAATGAACAGTGCAAATAGGACTTAGTATAAGAAATAAAAAAATTCAGTAGGGTACCTAAGTTACGGATTATCGGTTGGTTTCCCATCTTCTGTATTATAAAAAAATTGATATAATAATAATAATTAAATTTTTATTGGTATCAGCCACCTGCCGGTATTATGGATACCAATAAAAATAGAATTGAAATATTATAGTTTTTTCCTATATGACCGAAGAATGGAAAGCAACCGATAATTCAATTAGCTATTACAAGAGTTCCAAGTAATTTCTTTCCAAACACCTCCTCACCTCTTCCTCGGAATGCATCAAACCACTCCCTCGTAAACCATCACCTCCCATTGCCATCAAACTGAGCAACTCGTTTTGGTCAAACATCTGACCAAACTGGTTAGTCTGCTCGTCACAAGCAAAACCAGCACTGTACTTCCTGCGGTAGTCATATTGCTGGGGTAGATTATTGTCAGGGAGAGGCGCCCCTATCACCTTATGGGAAATGTCACAGTCCAGAGTGTTCCTGGTGGCTTCATCTCTATTCTCTGAGCTGGAGTTGGTGCTGGCTGATGAGCTGCTGTTAGACCTACCAACACTGTTCAGATCAACACTCCTGAGGAATGAGAGAAACATCTTCACCACAACAAACAACTACAGCAGATAGTAATGAAACAACAAGAGTTAGTCCATTTTGAAGAATGACAACCTGACAATTTCAGTGCCAATTTACAAGTACTCTTAACTCATTAACATTGTAAATTATTTAACAAAGTTAACCCACTAATGTTCATATTATTTGAACTTCAAGAAGATGAACATATTCCAAATTTTGAAATCTCAGGAAGTTCACTACTTTATTAGGAGAGCTTCTATCAGTGTGTTCACAAAAAATGTATCCACTGACATTGAATAGAAGTAACGGCCTTTGCATAATTCATAAATTATTACATATAGCTATTACGTATCTATTGTAGTTAGTATTGTACTAGAATGATGAACATGTAGATTCAATTAAAGTGGTTCCAACTCCGGTGGACACATTTTTAGTGGACACACTGTATATTAAATTCAGTGCTAACATGGTGTAATATATTAAAAAATGCCTAGATGCAACTTATAAGAATGAAGTCAGGGAAATAAGTTCAAAAGATAAATTGAGTAGAAACTAACATGAGATTCAGATTAGATCTCTCATGGTCATCCAGAACATGTGAAACTACATCAGCCACCAAACCAGAGTTATCAGAAACATTCTGATGGAGTTGCCCATGCTCTTTCAGGGCTCTATTGTTATCTGTCTTGCTGTTCTGTTTGATGTAATTGTCTCCTTCAACATTGGCATTACCACGGGACCAAATGTTACAAATCTGAAAAGGATTCAAGTGGTTTAATAATATAGCAAATGTTTCAGGAAGAAATATTTCAAAATGGCACAGAATACTCACTTCATTATGATTAAGTTCTTTGTGGCCATTATTAACCAAAATTCCTAAGTTATTTTCAAAGTTATTTTTGATGAGACAAGATGATGTTAACATGACAGCTGGAACAACATCACTGATGTAAACCTAGACTACATAACACTGAAAAACAATGGTATATTATGATACAGGGTAAAATAAAGATGGAATTACATTTTTATTACTATCTGATAGCTATTTATGATATAAATATATTTTGCATGATTTTATAAAAGCTATCAATGAAATATTAGTTGTATTAGCTATCAATGTTTATAATAATAGTCACTGGTAATTTCCCATATGGTATTTTGTTAAGAAAAAAAAAAACCAGCAATTACAATTTTCTTAAAAATATGTCCAAACTCACCATTTTGACAGTGATATTGAGCCCTTCAATTACTAATGGCGAGAAATATCTAAATTTCTCCTATGCTACAATGTTATTTTGGAGTATTTATGGTAATTTGATAATTTTGGAGAGAATTTGAGAGACAAATGGAGAGTTTATGGGACATGCTATTTTACTTGGTCTGCAAATGGCTGGTAAAGTGTTTGTTGATATCTCTTATAAGGTTTGTAGCAAAATTAATCTAACTATAGCAGTGGTTCTCAGACTTTAATTATTCACGAACCAAAACTGAAACATTACTGATGACCCCACGGACCACCTTTTATATTTATAACGTATAATGTCTATACTTCAGGTAATGAAAACATACTGTAGCAATCTATAGTGTATATCAGAGGATGGCAAGTTTTAGCTCGCCGCAAAACATTAAACGCTCAAAAATATTCTCGCGGCCCGGACGGATGAATGTAGCTAATAGTACTGTGTAAGCCAAAAATTTGTTCGCTTCTATAAGAGGCAGGCAACTTCTTTCCGATGACACCAAAACAAGCTAATACGATATAATCCTCTATTTAAACATTTCTTTTAAACTAACAATCTGGTACAATAAATACTAATAATATTCAGGTAAAAATAATGTTATTACTCAGGTACGGAAAACCATAATCAGGTAAAAAGAAGGGTCACCTGTAGAAACTGCACACCAGTCCATTTTAGAGTGCAGATTATACAGGAGTGAAATCATTAGACACGTGTTGTATAGGAATGAAATCATCGAGATGCGTATTCTACAGGAGAAAAAGCATTGGGGGTTGGATTTTACAGATGATCCTAAAGGAGGTAGTAATACTCAAGTACGAAAAAATAATATCGAGATAATAGTAGTCAGGAGCAAACATGATTTGAACATGACACGAAGGGTAGGGTAAGGATCTACTTTTTAACAGGGTTCCACAGACAGGCCTCTAAATTTTTTGATCAAAATACCTCTGATTGTTATACATATATTGTTATACATTATACAATCATTTCAAAGGTATTTGTCTCAGAAAATATGAATTTGACTACCAACTTGAATTATTTATTCAAGTGAGGTCACACTTATATTTATCAATTAATTGTTGAATATTCTCCTGCAGCCTGGTACCAACTGGGGGTTGCCAACCTGTAACCACTGGTGAATATGATCAATATTCTAGTGCAATATTATGCATTTGTGGAAAGAATTATAAAAGTTGTAACATTTGGAAATACATATGTATGTTATTATCGGATACACAACCAAATTTTAAATAATTCGGATCCTTTTCGTAACTAATACACTATAGTTATTGCACAGCGTATGGAAAAAAAATTGAACATAATTTTTTTAAATTGTTCATTGAATTACAAATTAAATAGTAAATTAATATGATGATAATGTGTATCATAGAAACTCAAAGAAAATCCGGCATAGAAAATGCCTTGAAGATCGAGGAGTGACTACGCTACTATTTCTATAGTACAAAATATTATAAATTGAATGATAAAATATCATGATTAGTTTTAGTGAAAATATAGTAGTATGAAATATGATTTTATTTTTTAGGAGTTAAAGATTGAATTTGACGAGAGGTTCTAATGTAGTGATACTTTTTGTTAAATTAATTTCCAAATATCACTGTTGTTTTACAGGCTTTGACTCTACCACTAAACATACACAGTCTTATTCTTTATAAACATTTATTCTCGTGAATATATTTCTTTTGTTTAAACTATATTTTTAACCTTCTACCAACCAATTTTAATATCAAGTCAAACCACCCAGCAATAACTAAAAAACTTTTCCTAAACTAGAAAGAGCGAAACGGATATTGTGCAGAACATCAAGCGCCAATTGCATTGTTTTGAGTGTTTAAACTATCCTGATAAGCAATATTCAGTCATTTGAGTGTTTAAACTATGAATTTAATTCATATGAGCAATTATTAGTTCTTATGAGATATTTAACATGATGAACAACAAATAAAATGGATCTTAATTTTTGTGACTTTTATCTATAGCTTGAAGTCGAGAGTCGGTACAAATAATCGACACCTGACTCCGACTCCACCAAAAAAAGCTTTGACTCCGACTCCAAAGCACTGAATTTATATATTATTAAACTTATTTTTAACACATTGGTGGTCCATGACGTCTATAGACGTCATCATCTTGTACAATTGATGCCACCTTCAATACAGGTATATACTTTTGGTTTTTCCATGAAGATATGCTTATTTGTTACTGAAAGCTGAACAAAATGCTCACTGAGTGGGCTGAGGCAGTGCACAACATACACACCTACAATGAACTCACACATAATAACATTGGAACAGGAGGCCATGGCACGTCTGGCTCATTTTATGCTGGTGGACCGCCAACGTGTTAAGTCTATAATTTATATATAATGTAACCTTCACATCAATTTTTTTCTTCTTAAAATAAATAAACTACATTGAAACGCCACGTTTATGATAAAAGGAAACTAAATAACTTTTGAGAATAGTCGAAAATGCCACAAAACAAAAGGGGTTTCGCCATGAACCTACTTCTGGTTCATAGGTTCACAACGGACCGCTTTGGGAAACCCTGAACTATAGGGATTAATTCAGAAGCGTTCTTGCTAAAATTTATGAAAATATAGGAATTAATTCAAAATTGTTTGGAGAGAATATCCCAAATATCTCCCATATTCTGCAGACTGGATGAAAGCATGAACAATCAGTCTCCAGATATTGAAATTTTGCAGCAATTTCTCTCTAAAACTTTTCAAATTTCTCTCAGAATCCAGTCTGAAAAGAATGTCTGATTTAGTCTCCTCAGTCTATTAGACAGCCAGCCTGCAGAATATGGGAGATATTTGGGATATTCTCTATGAACACCCAGGTAATGAAGAATGTCCAAACTTGCCATTTAACACGTTGCCCGCGTATAGAGATATGACCTTGATTGTCCTATTGCGTCATAATTCCCGCGCTTCTAACTTCAGTCTGACGCTAGCTGTCATCGTGAGAGGTGGTGAGTATGTTTCTCTGCTTATACTGATTTGAGTTATCAAAGAAAACTGTTGGCACACGGGTGGTTCAATACGCACCATCTAAATATAATAATTTTATTATTGCATATTGTGCCACAGGTGTACCAAGTACTTATTGGGCCACTTGTGGCCCAATACGCAATTAGATAATACGAAAGAATATATTTTTTTCTATTTAGAGCTTTTAGAGTGCCATTGAATAATAATTATCTGTTAATTCAAAACAGTATATTCTTAGAGGGTAATTTTATGATTTATATGTATATACCATTTTTTCACCCCTACAGTAATGGAGGCTTCATCATTTTATGGAAAACCCTCCGTAAGAGAACCATCTGAAGATGAAATCCTATCAAATGATTCGTCTGATGATGACTATGTGGCCGAATCTAGTAGTGAAGTTAGCGATTGTGAAGATTCAGATTCTTCAATAGAAGAAAATGTGGAAAATATCCCCCCACTTGACACAAACCGTGATTCATCAGAACAATGGGAACCAGTGACAGTCACGCAACGTAAATTTGCTTTTGCAGGGAAGGAAGGACTTCTTGTGGATTTACCTCGAAATGAAGATGGTAAAATATTTCCAATTGACATTTACAAGCTTTTCATTACAAATGAATTGTTGGAAATGATAAGTGATGCAACTAACTTGTATGCTGAGCAAGTTAGAGAGACCCATGCTGTCACTCGAAGATCTCGATTGGTGTCATGGCAAGATACAACTCCTGATGAAATAATGAAATTCTTTGCGATCATTATCTACATGGGATTAGTTCACAAACCTGAAATATCTCTATACTGGTCTAAATCTATGATTTATGATGATTCCTTTGTGACGAAAGTAATGACCAGAGAGAGATTTGAACTACTGTGGGGTTTCATTCACTTTTCAGACAATGCTGACACTGCCAACAGAAGAAATCGTTTGCATAAAATTCAACCTTTAGTGGATAAACTATTGACACAATTTCAAGGGGTTTATGAGCCAGGTGAGGATTTGATTTTAGATGAGAGTATGATCCCTTTCAGAGGACGATTGATATTTAGGCAGTACTTACCAGGGAAAGCACACAAATATGGCATGAAATTGTACAAGTTGTGCACCCCAGAAGCTTACACATGGAATATCATCGTCCATTCTGGTGCAACTCCTCAAAAACATGGACTTAGTTCTACTGAATCTCTGTCTGTAGGAATATGTGGCGATCTATTGAACAAGGGCAGGACATTGTTTGCCGATAACTACTATTCTTCTGTTCCCTTAGCAGAATATCTAATGACTAAGAAAACATATTACTGTGGAACGGTTAGAGCTAACAGGAAACATCTTGCAGCAGAAGTTAAATCCGCTAAATTGAAGAAAGGAGGAATAAAATCAGCAGAAAACCTAAAAGGAGTTAAATTTTATAATTGGCGAGATAAAAGAAATGTCTTGACAATTTCAACAGTACCTGAACATGGAGCAGGCCTCATCTCAAACGGAAAGAAAAACAGAAATGGTGATGACGTTTTCAAACCGCCAAGTGTTTTGGCATATAACAAAGCTAAAAAAGGCGTTGATATGTCTGATCAGTTGAGTTCCTATTACTCGGTCTTGAGGAAGTCAAAGAAGTGGTATAGGAAAATTGCGTTTGAGCTCCTAGGTGGAACATCTGTTGTGAATGCTCATATTCTTTACCAGAAGTACTGCGACAGCAAGATGAATTTGCGAAAGTTCACAGAATCACTCATTCTTTCGGTTATCACTGGAAATCCAACAGAAGACATACGATGTGGGAAAAGAAAACTGAGTCTAAACATCACAAATCCTCAAACTCATGTGATTACTGAAGCAGATGGACCTAAGAGAAAATCGCGTAAACGCTGCAAAGGCTGCTATGAAAAAATTTCACTAATTGAAGGCTTCAAAGTTGCAGTCAATAAAGCTCGTAGAATATCTACCTACTGCAATGTATGCCCTGATCAACCATATCTTTGTTTGCCATGTTTCGCTGAAAAACACTCATAACTTTACATATTTTGTTCATAGCTAATTTACAGGAATAGAATGTTTGCAATTTTGATTATACCATTTAACCAAAAGGATAGTTATATTTCAGAATATCATATTATTTACATTGTTTACAATGAAATTATTTATTTGAATAAGATTTATGTTATTTTTTATTAGAATAGAAAGTTTGCAATTTTGATTATACTATTTAACCAAAAGGATAGTTATTTTTCAGAATATCATATTAATTAGTGTTTACAATGGAATTATTTATTTGAATATGATCTATGTTAATTTCTTATTTTTATTAAATATTTAATATCCAAATATCATTCATTTTATTAAACAACCCTTTAGCTATCTGTAAAACTTGTCAGAATTTTTAATTTGTGATTTATATCGGAGTTATAAGAGTTTTCCCTAAACCTCAAAAAAAAAAAAATTGACACACGGGTGTACCAATACGCAATGAAGAAATTATGGTGTTGGTACACATGTGGCGCAATTCGCGGGGAACGTGTTAAATTGCCAGTTTGCGAGTCATTTTGGTACCTTCAATTGCAAATGGCGAAAAATTATCTATTTTTCTCCTATGCTACAGTTAAAATGCTAATATGGAGTGAATTAATGATAATTTGATCAATTTGGAGACAAATTTGGTGATTTTTGGACAAAGAAATGGAAAATTAATGAGCCTATTTTACTTGGACGAACACTTTTGAATTAATTTCTATATTTATTGATTTACATTCATTTTGCTACAAACAGAGAGATCTCTACAAACACTTTACCAGTTTCTGCAAATCAGGTAATGAAGCTTGTCCAAACTAACCAATTTAATGGCGAGTTTGTGACAGTAATTTTGAGCCCTTCAATTGCAAATGGCGAGAAATATCTATTTTTCTCCTATGCTACAATGTTATTTAATTTGGAGAGATATTTGGTTATTTTTGGAGAAAAATTTGGTTATTTTTGGAGAGAGGTGCCAAAATGACCAAAAGTTTTAAAATACTCTTCAGTAATTACATGTAAATATAGGAATTGATTATGAAATTGCCACCGGATGGGTGGATAATAATTCAGCAGTGTGCAGAATCTGGTAAGAGATCTCTTGTTCTGTCTGTAGCAAAATTAATGTAAATATAGGAATTAATTCAAAATTGTTCAGAGAGAATATCCCAAATATCTCCTATATTCTGCAGACTGGATATTTCAGGAGACTAATTAGTCTAATATCAAGGCCTCAATAGTCGCTGGATAAACTTCACAACTTCATGCATCTTTTGCAGACTGGTGTAAACATAAATTAATTGGAAGATTGTTGCCGCCTCGCCGGATGTTAAAGAAGATCAATTTAAAGACCTCATGCCTCAACAGACTACAGGAACTAGTAAAGTGTTCTCCAAGAAATCCTCTAATACAGCCAAGTAAAATAGTATGGCTCACAAATGTAGTTATATTTGAGAATAGGTTTCTACGTTCTCACATGGTTGGCAACACTGGTGGGCAATAGCGCCACATGGCTCTTACTGAGATTGAGTCTGCATTGACATCTTGTACGTGGTGGCTGTGTCACTTAGCTCCGTGCGTCTCAGGCCATCTTGGATTGGCAATAGAGTGTGAAAAAGTAACGTCTCATTACTTGCCTAAAGGTAGGAGGTGAAAGTACCTCTTTTGTACTAGCGTTAGTGTTGCTTTAGAAGTAAACTACGCAGTGTTTATTTTGCTGTAAAAGCAAGCAAGTTGCGGCTTGTCTTTTGTTTTGTGATTTTTGCTTCCTAAAACCTCTTGTGCATTTGCATACTTTGAGTGTTACCTGTTGCCATTATCATGGTTGTGGGTCTAAAATAACATTGTAGCATAGGAAAAAAATAGATATTTCTGACCATTTGCATTTGAAGGGGTCAAAATAACAGTCACAAACTCACCACTAAAATGGCGAATTTGGACATGCTTTAATACCTGGTATTTCAGCTTCTCATTGCTTCTATTCTCAGTAAAATACATGTAAATAAGGATGAAGAAATTAAGGATTGTCCACGCAGAAAGGTTAAAAAAAATGTCCCATATTCTGAAAACTGGTTAACAGTCGTCCATCTTGTAGAGTATGTCAGTTAAAGCCAATTATTGGCTTAGATTTCAAATTGTCAGAACTCAGATATGTCTAATTGGCCAAGTAAAATAGTATGTCTAATAAAATCTCTATTTGTCTCACCAGTTCTCTCCAAAAATAACAAAATTTCTTTCCAAAATGATCAATTTCCCATAAATTCTCTCAAAAATAACATTGTAGTATAGGAAATAATTAGATATTTCTCACCATTTGTAATTGAAGGGCTCAAAATAACTGTCACAAACTCGCCATTAAAATGGCGAGTTTGGACATCCTTTATTACTTGGCTATGCTACCAGACTGCAGAATATGGGAGATATTTGGGATATTCTCTCCGAACAATTTGTAATTTCGGTTCAGAATATTTTAGAGACTCTCTTGAGAGGACCGCAATTAAAAATTAATGGGCCGCAATTTACCTGCGTGACCCTATTGCCAGGCCTAAACCCCAGTCTGCAAAGTGTGTCAAATCTGTCACCAAGATTTCATATTTCAGAACAATAAGTCTCCAAAAAATTTCAAATTTGGCTTCAAATTGGCCTAATTTCTTTAATATGTCTCCAGTAATAACCTAGTTTAAGAGTATGTACCAAGTCGCCTATTAATTGTTGACTTAAAATTTGTTAAAAAAAACTAAAAAAGTATCTTTCCCATATATTGACGACTAATGAACACTTTAATTAGATTTAAAATTAAAATTGGCGACTCAGCTTTAACTATATAAGTTTGAACAACATTTTACTTTGTTGAAATGTAAACAAATTATTTTCTCGCCATTTTGATATGGCGCTATCTATATCAGTTTAGTGTTTATGTAAACAAAGTGATGTTGCCAGTTCTTTGTTGAAATGTAAACAAAATATTTCCCGCCATTTTGATATGGCACGATGTATATCAGTTTAGTGTTCATGTAAACAAATCAAGGTGCATTCATGATACAATTATCTTAATCTTGTGTTATGATGTCATGGAATCACGGTATGCATCTCTGTGATTCAGTGATTGGCTGGTAGCCACTCTGGAAAAAGTGGTCTTTTCTGATGGATTAATTACTCTGTTGGAGTTTAACAAACCTTAAAATACAGTAATAAATTAATGGGAACTGTATAATCTGCAGCATTTAGTCTCTAAAATTCATCTATTAGCAATAGCTTAAGGTATTTTGCTGAGTGGGCTGGTAGGCTGGTAACCTGGTATCAGTTGTATAGCTCTTTCTGATTAACTGAAACGCTCTCCATTATTTACCTATAGGCCTATATATTAAGGTGTTTACTTTTGATAATTAGGTATTGACGATTTTCTACTTTGAAATGGCAATTAAATTTTGACGACTGGCGACTGCATTCCAGTCCGTATATATTTGGTGCACAAAATCCCACTGACTTTTTCAAAAGCTGAAAAAATCCACTATAAATTTCCAGTAATTTGGCTGATCCATCAACATTTACCAATTTATCCACCGAAAATTAATGGTAACATAGGAATAAACCAGTCTGTATTTGGTGTACAAAATCCCACTGACTTTTTCAAAAAGCTGAAAAAATCCCAGTCTGTAAAGTAGGTGCACTTCGATAAATAAACTTAACAACGTTTTAATAGAGGAAAATAGTCTATTCAAGATAATAACGACGGAAATTTGTTTATAAAGTTATATATTAAATAAATATACGACGAAAAATTAATTACTGACTAATTATATAAACTAAATTGTAACCACAATGTGACAATATGTTGTTGACATAACATCATAAAGATTGCACTGAACTTCTTCTTAACCAATAGGGTGGAGAGTTTTTAATGACATCACTGCATTTGATAGTGCAATGCACCAATCACAGCCACACATACTTACCAAGTTACCCCCCCCCCCCTCTCACTACAGTTTAGCTACCTAGTTAGTTTCGAAGTACAGACAGTGTAGCTACCTTGTTAGTTTCGAAGTACAGACAGTGTAGCTACCATGTTAGTTTCGAAGAACAGACACTGTACCTAGTTAGTTTCGAAGTACAGACAGTGTACCTAGTTAGTTTCGAAGTACAGACAGTGTACCTAGTTAGTTTCGAAGTACAGGCAGTGTACCTAGTTAGTTTCGAAGTACAGGCAGTGTACCTAGTTAGTTTCGAAGTACAGACAGTGTACCTAGTTAGTTTCAAAGTACAGACAGTGTACCTAGTTAGTTTCAAAGTACAGGCAGTGTACCTAGTTAGTTTCGAAGTACAGACAGTGTACCTAGTTAGTTTCAAAGTACAGACAGTGTACCTAGTTAGTTTCAAAGTGCAGACAGTGTACCTAGTTAGTTTTGAAGTACACACAGTGTACCTAGTTAGTTTCAAAGTACACACAGTGTACCTAGTTAGTTTCAAAGTACAAACAGTATACCTAGTTAGTTTCAAAGTACACACAGTGTACCTAGTTAGTTTCAAAGTACACACAGTGTACCTAGTTAGTTTCAAAGTACACACAGTGTACCTAGTTAGTTTTGAAGTACACACAGTGTACCTAGTTAGTTTTTGAGTACACACAGTGTACCTAGTTAGTTTTGAAGTACACACAGTGTACCTAGTTAGTTTTGAAGTACACACAGTGTACCTAGTTAGTTTTGAAGTACACACAGTGTACCTAGTTAGTTTTGAAGTACACACAGTGTACCTAGTTAGTTTTGAAGTACACACAGTGTACCTAGATAGTTTCGAAATACAGTGTACCTAGATAGTTTAGAAATAGTACAGTACAGCTAAATGTTTGAATTTAAGATTTTCGTTTCTAGACATGTACCGGACAGTTACTGTCTGGATTTATACAAGTTTTTAAGTATTTACAATTAGCCTAATATTTAGGAAATAATACAATCAGAAAATTTAGATTTAAATTTGATAAATTATAAAGCACTAGCTTAAACATTACTGTTCGTTTAATTAGGTATTTTGATTAAATTTATTAAACTGAAAGAATGGATTAGGGTAACTTATGAATTATCAATCAGTTTCACATCTTCGGTCTTATACCTTCCTAAGAAAGAAACTAGCCATATCATAAATATTATTATTTTAATTGGTATACTGAATGCCATTGCCAATCAAAATATTAATTATTAGGTAGCCTTTTTCTTTTGTTTTTGCTTCTATGACCAAAGATGCTATTCATGGTTTCTGTGAGAGAGAAACAACCAATCAGAGAGGCATGCAGTCACATATTTCAACGTACATACGGGTATATAATTATGTCCGAGCTAACTTTTCATTCACTAGCTACCAATTAGGAGTGACTAAAGGAGATATGGAAAAAAAGTGTAGGTAATTAAAGTATAAAGATATATTTATCATAAAATAGAAAGAAGGGGGGACTAAACCCCCTTCTTTCTATTTTATGATAAATATACCTTTATACTTTAATTACCTACAACTTTTTTTCCATATCTGCTTTAGTCACTCCTAATTAGTAATTGGTAGCTAGTGAATGGAAAGTTAGCTCTTACCATTACATAATCATATACTCGTATGTACGTTGAAATATGTGACGTCACCGGCGTCACTGTATGCCTCTCTCTGATTGGTTGATATTTGGCCAATAGTGTTCAGGTAGCAGTTATACATCTTCCTATTCAGTGGTCTGTACTCTATGGTAGGCTATAATAGTACCAGATATTAGTTTGTCTGAATTGATTTTATGACGGAGATTATTGGTTAACACGTTGGCGGTCCATATCGTCATCATCTTGTACAATAGATGCCACCTTCAATACAGGTACTTTTGGTTTTTCCATGAAGATATGCTTATTTGCTACTGAAAGCTGGACAAAATGCTCACTGAGTGGGCTGAGGCAGTGCACAACATACACACCTACAATGAACTCACACATAATAACATTGGAACAGGACCCAAGTAATAAAGTATGTCCAAACTTGCCATTTTAATGGCCAGTTTGTGACAGTTATTTTGAGCCCTTCAAATGCAAATGGCGAGTTTTATCTATTTTTCTCCTATGCTACAATGTTATTTTGGAGAGAATTTATGAAAATTTGATCATTTTGGAGAGAATTTGTTGAATTTTGGAGAGAGCTGGAGAGACAAATGGCGAGTTTATGAGACATACTATTTTACTTGGAACAGGACGCCATGGCACGCTGGCTCATTTTATGCTGGTAAAAATAAGACGTCTGTTCAATTTGTGCAAAGTGACATACCATGTTTTAAAGTATGGCAGGAAAGTCGCCAGTTTAGTGAGAAAATGTATCCAGGTCGCCACATTTAAGATACTTTAAAGGAGAAATTTGGCTTCCTAGTGAAGATATTACACAGGAAAACATCCTTATGCTTCATGTCTGATGCATCTGTATCTCTTGAGACTATTTAGTATTTAAGAAGTGATTTACTTGTTATTTACAAGTTTTCCAATTATTTATTAATATTTAACCACTCAAAAGTCGCCAATATACTGGCGACTTTGTCCATACTTTGAAACATGGGTGACATAATGCTGGTAGATCGCCAACGTGTTAAAATTATTGAAACGACGATTTATATATTTCTTACAACGATATAAAAATTATACAAAATAATTAATGACGATTTGCACTACTTTCCAGACTGGAAAATATCAACCATAAATTTCCAGTAATTTGGCTGATCCACCAACATTTTCCTAATTTAATAAATTTATCAACCGAAAATTAATGGTATCATAGGAATAAATAGCTAAAAATCCACCGACTTTAACGGAATATTATTTTCAAAGGGGAAAAAATTCCACCGACATGTCAGTGGAATTTACCATGAAATACAGACTGGGGAATAAATAGCTAAAAATCTATCAACTTTGCCAGAATATTATTTTCAAAGGAGAAAAATTTCCAGACATGTCGGTGGAATTTACCACGAAATACAGACTGGACTGCATTACTAATTTTCCAGACTGCAGGAACTGGTAATTTGGTAAACTGTTCTCCAAGAAATCCTCTATTTTTGCCTTTTGTTCACATTAAAATTAATGTAAATATAGGAGGAAATTAAGGTTTGTTCGCACAGAAAATGTTAAAAATGTCCCCTATTCTGCAGACTGGCAGTAATTTTTGTTGACATATTTTTGAAAAAAAAAGATATATTGGCGACTCAATTAACATTCTCTGAAACTAGGAATAATAACATGTAAACATAATTAATTAGAAAATACTCACCAAGATCTTGTTTTGGTGAATTTCCCCTCCAAAACATAAGTATCTAAAAGCTGAGCGGCGCACCACATTACGGCGCACCACTGTACTTTCTATTCATGACCTCAATGTGAAAAACTGTTATGTAGTGTGTTGTATCCGCTAGTTTGTTGTTCTGCACACTTCATGATTGTTTAATGACCTGGCAGGGGGGTTCGGGGGGCGGCACGCCCCCCGATACATCTACCTAACGGCTAACTGATAAGTTTTTATTTACACCTCAGACTGAAAGTTTACAATAGTTACCCCATAAAATTACAAATACAGTTTTCTATGATGAATTTTATTTTCTATTCCAAATTAAACATCTCAATCGAATAATTAAACTGTGTAGTATAAACATTGGATTCAGGCCAAACTGGAAAACATAAATTCTAACAGAGTTACTCCTAACTTCATGCATTCCCATCAGTGATGTTTATCATCACAACAAGTCCAATTATGAAGCTTAAATGACTTATTATACATTAGTTTTCACTGCGGAGTTGAAATTTATAATATAATTTACTGATTTCTGCATTTTTTAGGGTTAAAATGAATAATTTTAGTTCATTCTAAATTCCTAACAGAGTTACTAGTCAATCTGAAATGAGTTATTATTCCACTCTGGGATTCAGGTACCGTCAGGCGTCAGACATGAATTTGATACGACAATTAGAATTAGCAATTAGGTAAGTACCTATCAAATTAACTCCATTTATCATTAATCTGTATTCAAATTACCTATCTAATAGAATGTACAGTGGTGCGCCGTAATCTGGTGCGCCGTACTGGTGTGCGCCGCTCAGCTTTTAGATACGTATCCTCCAAAATAGTCTCCAAAGATCTCTGGCGACATGGACGGCTTGGACGCGCTTTGCAGACTGGCCTATACCTAGGAATTATTTCAGAAGTGTTCTTAGCAAAATTAATCTAAAGATACTAACATAGGAATAAATTAAAAATTGTTTGTAGAGAACATCCCTAATAATATTTGACAGTGACACTGACTCTCTTAAGACACAAGACAGACAGTCAAATACAAATTGTAGAAATAAACATTTATAATAAATTGATTAAAAGTTAAACTACATAGATAGTTACTTATCTAAGATATAGCTACTTTACTTTCGTTCAAAAAGGCCAAGTCAGTAGTTGATTTTTATCATTTTAATAGCTATCTACTACCTAGTCAGTTCGAAATATATCAAAGTTTCAAACAGTTAGTTTAGGTCTCTTGTGGCCTAACGATACATTGTAAGAATAGTTTATTAATGCAATTAAAATGAAATAGTAATCCAGGACTCAGGAGACGCATTAATTCAGGAAAAATATTGTCTTGACACTACAAATAAACCAGATATAAATATAATACAGTGACATTAGAGTGCCAAGCTTTGATAACAAAATGAAATTTTCTGTTGATGCACTGAAAAGCCGAAAAATTGAGACTATTGTTATGATAAGAGGAAAGCCGAAATCGTCATATATAATATTAGGCATATAAAATGATGCAACTTATATAATTTCAATCTGTTCATATGAACATACCTTATGTAAAAAATCTATTTAATTTAATTCCTAAATTAAATAGTTTGATAATATTTTCCTTTATTAATGCTCTGAATGTTTTGATATCCTATACGTAACTATTCGAATTTAGAAAGATCTGAAGAACGCCTCTATATCGAAAATGTTATTTTTATTTATGCAACTTTATCTACTTCTATAGCAATTAGATCATTCCATCTGAGCTCAGTCACCGATTGCAGCTTTTTTGGTTGGTTTTTGTTTGTATCATTAGAATTATTTTTATAACATGAAACATTAATTGGTACATTTAAGATAATCATAAATTATTAAGCTTTACCTCAAGTAATTCAATCAAAATGTTTTACCGACGAGGGTTCGTTCTGGCCAATCATTAGTGCCAACACTGGCTAATGCCAGCTATAAAAGAGCCAACTGACCCTCATGAGGATCCCAAACACGTACGGGTGATATGTGTGAATTATTGCATCATGTCTCAGAACGGGCAGGTATGGTCATTTTAAAAGGGAAGTAATTAAATTAAGAATCTTAATCACGTCGTGGGTTACTGTGGAATATATCTGGGGTCTGACACAATTACCATGCAACATTAAAATATCCGTTCGATATTTTATAGTTGAATTGTATCCCCATAGTAGAGTGTGGATCTTTCCTGTTTGAGGCATATCACAAAAAAATTCTTATGAATTTTAGTAATAAGAATCCGAAAATTAGAAACTTTTTTTATAGAAACAATGGCCCAGTTGCGAAATACGATTCCTTTGAAAAAAAAATTCGATCAGACTTCTCGATCTTAAAATATGATATTTTGGTGTTTGGAAAAAAATGGCTGTCACGAAACACGACTGATCCTGGAATACAAAAATTAGATCTGACTCCTCACATGGTAATTAAATCTTATCTCTTCAGTATTCCTACGGAGAGAAATTCAGAAAGTCGCTTTTCATGACAGCTATATAAAGGCGATGTTAAAAAAATCCTACTCCTTTTAATTCACATTCAATTATTAGTAACTAGTGTATTTGCCCGTTAAAAATAACGGGTCTCCAATAGTATTTCATCACCCGTTGGTAAGTTATTTGTAGTAAATTAAAATAAAATTGATTTTTCTGCATAAACTGATTCATTTTTCATAGAAGAAGCAAGAATTTAAATATTAAGTCAATATATTCCCGTGCGTATCAGAGTTACATTATTCATTATTAATACCCGTCATGTAGAAGCGGACACCAAATAAATAAACAGACTAAGGAAATTATTAGTATAGATGAAATCATTTGGATTCAATAATAATTAGAATAAATATAATAGCAAATTTTTGTATCATAGTTACGGCAAACTATGCCAACTTATTTAAGTGATTGCTTCAAACATTTGATATTTAATTGTATTATGAGGTTTAATAAATTGTACTTATTGAATTGTAATTTGGTAGCATATTTTAAATTTTATATGCTTTTAAAAATTTTATAATTAAAACTCTACAAAACCTGTTTTACTTCCGACTTACTAATTTAAGAAATTTTCAGCCTGAAGTAAAAGAATCTACACCATTTGTTTTGATTGTCAACTATGTATTAGGTTTAATAAATCCAATTAATATTCTTGTAAAGGTATGCAATTGAATGAACTTATAATAGAAACGTTTATATTCTTTGGGAAACAATTAATATCTAAAATAATTTAAATAAAGACCAAAACGCATGGTTTGTTTATAAAATTCAAATTTGTAATCAAAACAGAGAGTGTACAATCTTCTTCTTGAGCATCAGATTAGTGATTCGCTCAATTGTTGCTCACAGAGTATTCAAAAACTTTAAAAACTAATTATAAAATATATTCTGAACCGAATTGTATGCGGTTTGCAGAATAATGATCGTGAACCCTAGTTCTATAATATTATGTTATAAACTCATTTTTTCCCCGGAGCCTGGAGAGGACCTTTAAGTTTCGTATAACATGAGGAGTCCTGTTTCGTGACAGCCATCTCTTTTCAATCACCAAAATATCACATTTTAAAATCGAGGAGTCCCATATAATTTTTATATTTGGAAGGTGTTGTATTTCATGACAGCCATCATTTAAAACACACAAAAGCCCTTATTATCCATTGGAGGGAGTCGTATTTCGCAACAGGGCCGAAACGATTTCTTTTGAGTTATAATTGTTCGAAGTTATTTTTTCCCCATTTATTACTGATGAAACACAAAGTTTGAAATATCTTTTCATTTTGAAGAATCTCAACATCCCTACAAACAACTGTCTGTCGATTCGATGGAACAATCCATCGATTCGATATATCCCAGTATAATCGAAAAGAAATCGAATCGATATACGTTAATTGTTTATAGGGATATAGATGGCCGTAATGCAGTTTGTTAGTATAAGTAATAAATGGAAATTAGCACCAAAAAAGTAAAAATCTGATATACTGTATGTATATAAAGGGGAGTGCCGCCCATGAACCCCCGAACAGGTCATTAAAAATTCATGAAATGTGTAGTTCAGTAGAATATAACATTTGAAATTAAATTGGTGGTTTGCCCTAAACAGGAACAGATACGAGAAATCATACACTTATAAAAGAATTAATTCAATAATTAAGGTTAAGTATATATTTATAGGAAGCCGTTAGAATATATCTTGAGTTGGTCACATTGTCAAGGCAGGCAAAACTATAATGACTCAATACTTTTTTTGCATAACTCAAATTGTTGCTATATTCCACTACACTCTTTAGGCCCACCGCTGCCGTCATGCGGTTATAATCATTGCTGCGCCCGAATTGGGAAAATCAATCGATCCTATATACTTTTTTACACATTATTATATGGCGTTGGTCCAGCTTACTCTTTTGATGCCACCAATTAATCCCATAACGCGGTCTCATCATCAATGTATCTAGGGAATGATTTTATCATTTATTCCCTTTGAAGTCGACAGGGTGACCTAAAGCGATTGATTCATGGAAAAAATTGAATTTAAATTTAAATATATAGAAGGATGATAAGAAAATCATTTAGAATTAAATTCAGATCCAATGTATTTACATATTTTCGTATGCTCTATTCACACTCACATATATTTCTATCTACCCTCGGGCCTCGGTCAGTTTTCCAGTTGAAGACAGATAGGTGAGAGGTACATTGCACTATATATGTACAAGGATAGAATATATTGGTGAACAGCATGAGGAGAAATGGAGTCGGGTGATGGAAGAGAAGTGAGATATTCATGGAGTGGTCAGGGATAGAGTGGAGTAGCATATGTTTATTTGAACAACTGATGAATTTACGGATTCGAGCTTAATTTCAATGAAAGATAGCTCCTTATTAAATTTTTTAAAATTCTACTCATGATATAAAATATTCAATAAGTACTATACTTAATCAATATTTTTTGCACCGGATCATAACCAGAACATCCTGTGAAAGATCCACTTTTTTGTATTTTATAAAATAATTTCTATAGAAAGTAATGAATATACTAATATCCCATAATTCAATGCTCTGAAATTATTTGGGACTAATTTGGCGAAAGTCAAATATTTAATTTGCACTTTTAATAACGTGTTGGTCCACTTATAATATAAATCATATGATTCACTAACTATTTTTTTTACATCTGATATCATCAATCGTGAAAAGTTATATTTAAAGGTTATATGAAGTACATTAGGCATTACATTACCATCCCCAACCCCGTTATAAAATTGAATCGAAAAATAGAGTGATAAAGTAAATATCTGAAAAATTCGATTTTGTAAAAATATGAATTAACTTAACCTATATATTTGTATGTACATAGGTGTGTGTGTTAATTTGAATAATTAAATTATTTTAAGTTAAACCACAATCGATATTTCGAATTTCAAAGACACATTTAATCACTTTTTCTGATTTCTTTAAATCTCCTCTGACACTGAAGATTATAACCATTAGCAGTTTATCATCTTTGACATTTAGTGACGTCACGAGGTATATTTAGGTGGTGATTCACTAATTCTATTCTTAGATTTAGATTTCTAGGTGAACTATTCAGAGTGAAAAGTAACGTGTGTGAGAATTGTACGTGGTTAAGTATACCGTATACCCAGGAAATAATAGGTATGTCTACACAGAGAGAAAGTTAGGGTTGCCCCTAAAATAGGAAAATTATATGCGCTTCTCTCATAATATTTGCGAGTCTTGATATTGGAAACTAACTTATAAAATTATTACTGTTAATAATTTTACAAATAACATAACAATTACTACTGTTAATAGTTTTAGAAGTAACATAACAATTACTTTTGTTTAACAGTTTAGAAAGTAACCAAAAATTATTGTGGAATCTAGATAAAAGTCGAAACAAGTGCACGACCCTATTTATAGCCTATCAGTTGTAAGTGATATTCAGACAAATCCGCGCTGCGCAACCAACTGATATTCGAACAATGATTCACAGTACGAACAACTGATGGTAAAATAATGGTACACAATGTGACCATTTGATATTAAGACAAAGCCGCCTAATACGATCAACTTACACAACGTCTTACGCTTTTATAAAGATGAGTTTTTTTTTGCGATGAAACAGGTTAAACTTGAAAGATTGCCCTGATTTTTTTTGGATATATTGCGAATAACTTTTTAAACAAATTGAAATGAATTTAAAAAAATAGTATACAACCATTTTACTGAAAGCTACCCATTGTCAGTATACCAAGGTATACCTTCTCTCTAAAAATTCAAAAATAAATTATTTAAAAAATTCAATTGGATATTTTTTAACAATAGCGTACATGAGTAATTTTCAGTATTATAATATGTTAATCGATGATGACGGATCATGTAAAAACTGACTGATATTTCCAAGTTAATATCCGATTTGATTTCCCCTCTTTTCCACCACTTTTTAAAGACGCTTTTCCAACAAATCTGTCAATTTCTGAATTATACAAGATGTTATATCGTCTTACAAGAGTCCTCAGTTTCCTTCCAGAACAAATCTTTCGATGAGAAATGATGTCTTCCCACATGCAAATTCTGCTTCAGGATGGACTGAAGGTTTTCAATTGGGTTCAAATCTGGAGAGAGACTGGGCCATACCATCAACTTATTAATTCTAAGGAAATTCGCAGTTACCTTAGTAGAGTGAGAATTTTGGAGCGTTGCCTTGCATGGAAATGACTTTCTTTTGAACGCAACAGGTTACCTTACTATAATTAGCAAGAATTTATTATCACTCTTTCTGAAATTCTGGAAGATCCGACCAGTTCATTTCCAATGGAAACAGCCCAAATTATCACACCTCCAGTCCCCCGTTGACATCAGATTCGTTGGGGATGTGGTGAACTACGAGGGAGCCAAGCTTTATGCCAACTGTCAGGTCCGCTGAGAGTATCGCGCATTTTGTCTGTGACGAGTAATGTTTGGTAATTAGTTATAAGGTACTTCTCCGCCCATAGGAACCTTGATACTAATGAGTAGAGCCCGGATAAATGCCATAAAGTCTTAAAAAAGTCGAAACCATAAAGTCAATATATGCCATAAAGTCCTTAAAATGCCATAAAGACCTAGAATAGCATAAATTACTGAAATGCTGGAAAGTCCTAATTTGGGCTTTTTATACTATTTAACAATTTGCTAAATCGGTAAAGTTGATGGGTTACATTGGCAAATTTATGGAAAGTTATAATTCAATCAAAATCTGTCAGAATTATTATATAAATAAACTACTTCTATCACTTCAAGAATTAGCATAGTCACCACTGTATCTAGTTTTCTGTAACTCTTCACATCAATTTTTTTAGCACAGACTCTGCCATGAATAAAAAGATAAAATAGCGAATAATCAAAATAATAAACTATTCAAAGAGAGAGATATGTAGAACCTACTAATATTTGTAATATTTACAATAGAAAAACTGTCAGATGACAAATATTGTGTAAGTGGTTTTTCCTGTACAACAGTTTCAGAATATCTTAATTGGTCTAATTATCTAATACAAATTTCGAATTTGGTATTGGAATTAGTTTCATTTTATGATTTTCCATTTACCCAACCTTTTTTTATAATACTTTTAGGTTAAATTTGAATAAATATACTATAAACTACCCTACAAACACAGGTCGGTCGATTCGATGGAACAATTCATCGATTCGAGATCCCAGGTGATCGAAAATAAATCGAATCGATATACATTGTTTAAAGGGTAGATTCATTGAATTTTCAAGGAAGGAATTGTTTATTTGTTTTCACCATTTGTTTATTTAAACGGACTAAAAACTGTTGATTTTATATTCCAAAATGCTAATTTATTCGTTGTAAATACCTATTTATCAATCCTAGAAGTGTATGTATAAGTTTTAAAATGCGTTGTTTAGGTCCTAAAATGCTTTTATAGGTCCTAAACTGCCCTATTTTAGGTCCTTAAATGCCTTTTTTGAGGTCCTAAAATGCCTTTTTTATAGGTGCTAAAAGTTCGGGCTCTACTAATGAGTATCCTTCGAAAGAGGCCTGGTAACAGGTGAAAAAGTAAGAGGCGATTAGTTTCAGAATTTTACAGTGGGTGGTTTTTGAGAATTTTTCCACACCGACACTCTTTAAAACTGCGCCACTGGTTTCCAAACTGCGCCACTGGTCTTGACCAAGAACAAGTTATGTCTCGTAATTACTAATTACTTTGTAATTGCCCTTATTCTTACTAGTAATCTTTTTCACTGTAGATGGCTGTAAATATACTATATTCAATTTTACAACATATAGCGCTGTAGCGGCAGCGTCAATGATTTTATGAAAATGTAGCGGCAGTGATAGCGCAGCTTCTTCTCAAAGTTACTCTGCCCAAATGGTAAAATTATTATTAACCTAAGTAGTTAATTCTCTCTATATTATATTATCTATATAATTATTCTAATTAATATTTTTTTAATTAGATTATCACTATGATAAATTCTAGTTTAGAGGAGCTATTAATAGTGTTCTATTTCAGTCAATAGGAAATAAGTTTAGTTTATTTTCCTCTTCAATTAGTGTCAGATTTTGAAAACAATTTCGATTGATCTTTCATAAAAGCTGTAAATCTAAATGCGTGAAAACATTTCCTAATTAACTTATCTGTCACTAATTTTTGTTACTTCCCAATAATATTACCATATTTAGAATAACCTCATTGTGAATTATTCTATTAATTAGTTTATAGTGAGAAATATTATTACGTATAACTTTCAACATTTTTTCAGCTATAACTGTTTTAAAATGTTAACGATGTATGTACAGTATTTTTCAATTAACATCAATTGAAAATAATACCTGATATTAATTACTCAAACTGTTTAATAATAACAAGTTGCTGTAAACACTTGATAGAACAATCTAATAAAAGAACAGTCAAGCAGATATATTTCAACTACTACTAAAAAGTTAATCGATACCATAAATCTATTTTATTGCGACTTAATTGTTTAATAATTGTAAACAGTTTCATTTTATTGATAGACTAAATTAGTAATCATTAAATGATAGTTTGTGAACACAATTCATCAAACTAGTGGTACCGGTTCTTTTCTATACCTATGCACACAATAGAAATCATTGACTGCAATATTCACTGACCTCTTTTAAAATGCTTAGAGTCACAGCTAAGAAAAGTGTATCTGTGATGCAAAACAGCTGAGTGCTAACTTCGCATTTCATGAAAGAAACTTTAAAAAGAAAGTTATTTTAAAATCGATCTGGGTTCACGACGATAAATGCGTATGAATTGAAAATAATAGGAAATTAGTGCGATTGGTGTAATTAATATTTAGTTACTCTTTTCTGTGCTAATACATAGGTACAATGCATTACAGTTGCCAAATAACGTTGTTATGACTGCATTCTATATGCAGTAATAGCCACATTATTTAATTGTATGTAGAACTACTATTAATAACTGATATAATAGAGAAAACATCTCATCATTCAATAGAAAAAATATATAAATAGATGCGATAAATATTAAATATACCTATCTACTAGGGGAGAAGATTCAGGTGTTTACAAGTCGTGAACAGATTTACTCAGTCGGTGATATTGAGTGTTACAGTGAACGTCACGGGGAATGTTACAGTGAACGTCACGGGGAATGTTACAGTGAACGTCACGGGGAATGTTACAGTGAACGTCACGGGGAATGTTACAGTGAACGTCACGGGGAATGTTACAGTGAACGTCACGGAGAATGTTACAGTGAACGTCACGGGGAATGTTACAGTGAACGTCACGGGGAATGTTACAGTGAACGTCACGGAGAATGTTACAGTGAACGTCACGGGGAATGTTACAGTGAACGTCACGGAGAGTGTTACAGTGAACGTCACGGGGAATGTTACAGTGAACGTCACGGGGAATGTTACAGTGAACGTCACGGGGAATGTTACAGTGAACGTTACGGAGAATGTTACAGTGAACGTCACGGAGAATGTTACAGTGAACGTCACGGAGAATGTTACAGTGAACGTCACGGAGAATGTTACAGTGAACGTCACGGGGAATGTTACAGTGAACGTCACGGAGAATGTTACAGTGAACGTCACGGAGAATGTTACAGTGAACGTCACGGAGAATGTTACAGTGAACGTCACGGAGAATGTTACAGTGAACGTCACGGGGAATGTTACAGTGAACGTCACGGAGAATGTTACAGTGAACGTCACGGGGAATGTTACAGTGAACGTCACGGGGAATGTTACAGTGAACGTCACGGAGAGTGTTACAGTGAACGTTACGGAGAATGTTACAGTGAACGTCACGGAGAATGTTACAGTGAACGTCACGGAGAATGTTACAGTGAACGTCACGGGGAATGTTACAGTGAACGTCACGGAGAGTGTTACAGTGAACGTTACGGAGAATGTTACAGTGAACGTCACGGGGAATGTTACAGTGAACGTCACGGGGAATGTTACAGTGAACGTCACGGGGAATGTTACAGTGAACGTCACGGGGAATGTTACAGTGAATGTTAGGGTGAACGTTACAGTGAATGTTCTCCTTATACATACAGTGAACATTACAGTGAATGTTACAGTTATATATATTTAGGGTCGAGTTCCTGCTAGGTTATCAATTATCAGGTCTTGCATTGAAGATTTCATTTTTTGAAGATTTCTTACGGTTGAGATATAGCACAGTCAATGTAAATAGTATTATCTTAAATATTATTAGTCGGGTGAGTTTATAGGGAATTTTGACTAGATATTATGCTTTGCTATTCATAGTAGAGGGAATATTTTGAGTAAGTAATACTGATAGTATGTATTATAACAGTCACTGTGATGATGTACTATCAGAGAAAAGAGTCACTGTGATGATGTACTATCAGAGAAAAGAGTCACTGTGATGATGTACTGTCAGAGAAAAGAGTCACTGTGATGATGTACTATCAGAGAAAAGAGTCACTGTGATGATGTACTAACAGAGAAAAGAGTCACTGTGATGATGTACTATCAGAGAAAAGAGTCACTGTGATGATTTACTATCAGAGAAAAGAGTCACTGTGATGATGCACTATCCGAGAAAAGAGTCACTGTGATGATGTACTATCAGAGAAAAGAGTCACTGTGATGATGTACTATCAGAGAAAAGAGTCACTGTGATGATGTACTATCAGAGAAAAGAGTCACTGTGATGATGTACTATCAGAGAAAAGAGTCACTGTGATGATGTACTATCAGAGAAAAGAGTCACTGTGATGATGTACTGTCAGAGAAAAGAGTCACTGTGATGATGTACTATCAGAGAAAAGAGTCACTGTGATGATGTACTATCAGATAATTAGTAAACTGTCAAAAAATCATTTCGGATACATTTTACTTGAATGTATACAATACTATAAATATATATATGTAATTTTCCTATTGAACTATTCAGTTTCTTACAATTCGCTGTTAGCCTTCATACCTATTTATACTGTTCATAATAGAATACTTTTTTACTATATAGCAGTAGCTGAAGAATACTTATTAAAACTTACCAATATATTATCTATGTACACAGACAGATAATCGATTTAAGTACTGATAAGATAAGGATAACGACTCTAATATTTGGCAAAATATGAACAGCGGATCGGACCATTCAAATTATTATTATTGTGTGAATACAGAATGTATGTGTAAATATTAAATTTATGTGTGAATTTAAATATTGGTGTGAATACAGAATTATTGTGTGAATTTAGTAAAACTCCTCTATAGTGAACTCTTGTACAGGGTGGCGCAAAAAAAATCATTTTCAAATTAGTTTGACTTACAAACTATCAAAGCTAGAAATTTTCTAAAAGCTTTGTTTTATTTGTTTAGTTTTTTTTCATCTTTCATGAAAATCTGTTAAACCTACGACTAAAACTAAATTAAAACATCCTGCAGCGAATTGAAAAATATAAATAAAAAGGGTTTGCGCCTTATTTCCATATGGTGGTAGCAGTAAAATTTAAAAAAATGCTATTTTTCATTCAATTAACGTTTTTGTTATTGACTCTTTCATTCATGGAAATACTTCTTCATCACCAATCACGATGTCTTCTCCAAAACGAGCATTTCTTTGCAGAAACCATCTTGAAAAATTTAGACAGTGCGGTAAATCAGTTCTAACATTTCAAGCCTTACATTCTTCTTGAAAGGATGATACTTTAAATCGTGTTTAATAATTCGGTGAAATGTGTCTTTAGTGATGTATAATTCATTCATTCTGGTTGATATGTTTGAATTCTCAGTAAATTTATAAGATTAATGTTTTCATGTGTTCCTTCTGGTCTCCTGCGACCTAATCGCATTTTGTTCAGAATAAAGTGGTTGCTTCAGTTTTGAACTTATTAATATAAGTCAATATGGTTTTATAGATGGTAAAAATCTTTCCTGAAAGTTATGTTCAAAATGAGGTCAGTGTTTAAATAATTTGTCACAACAATAACTCTGTTCTTTTGAAAGCTGCATTTTGAGGATTTTGAATAGGAGATACAAATTAACGGCGAAATGATTTTATTAAGAAATCAATTTCATATCAAACATCAATTCTCAAATGATAATTAAAGTTTTAATTGTCTTTTACTTGTTACAAAAAATAACATAATTTAAGGTTTTTACATCCATAGAAATGAATAATATATATTGTAATTTTTCTCGTATATTTCGTCCTCGCACAAGCAATTTTTAATTACCTTTTTTGATTCGCTGCAGGATGTTTAATTTTTGTCTTAACTTTAACAGATTTTCAAGATAGATGCAAAAAAAGTAAACGAATAAAATGATCTTTTTAGAAAATTTCTAGCTTCAATAGTTTGCACCACCCTGTATAGTGAACCATCCTGATTAGTGGACTCCTGTGTAGTGAACTAACCTCGGTAGTGAACATATTTAATTTAGTCTGCCACAAATAGTCAAAAGTTTACTATGCCTCTCTATATAGGTAATTAGTTGTATTTCATGAAACGGGAGGTCTACCAGTGCAACTCCTCTATAATGAAGTCATGTATAGTGAACCATCCGGATTTTTTGAGTTCTGAGAAATGATATACTCTGTACAGGGTGTCCCAGAAAAAAGGAAACCCATTTTCAAATTAGTTTATTTTAGAAAATATTAAAACTATAAGAATTCTGAAAACACTGTTTTATACGTTTACACTTTCTGCATCCCTTGTGAAAAATTAATAATGTTACAACAAAAATTAAAAATGCTGCAGCGAATTTAGCAAAAGAAAAAAAAAAGTCCTTGTGCGGCACGATATATTTCTTAAACATCCGGTAGTATTAAAAATTAAATCCTAAGGTTTATTACAAATAAGAGACAAATTAAAGAGATTTATTAACATTGGAACCGCAATACTTATTTCCAAGGTGTAAGGTTAATTTCCCTCGACATGTCCTCCATTTCTTTCTACACATAATTGCAGCCTTTTTCTCATTCCAGCAAAAACTCTTTTAACTAAATCCAGATTTTCTTTTAGTAAATTAACTTCGTTTACAATTCTCTCTCTCAAATCGTCTGTGTTTTCTGGAGGAGAAAAGTACACTTTGCTCTTGAGGTGTCCCCAAAGGAAAAAATCGCACGGTGTCAAGTCCGGTGATCTGGGCGGCCACTCAATTGGATGGTTCAGTGCAATAATGCGATCGTTGAAATTATCATGTAGCAATTCTTGAACTGCACGACTTCTATGTGCTGGAGCACCATCCTGAATCCACCATAGCCTATTAAATCTGTTTGGGTAAATTTGATGCAGCTCGGGAATTATTTTTTCTGTAATTAGGTTTAAGTATTTATCTCCATTCATATTATTTTCGTAGAAGATAGGGCCCACAAGTCGTCCGTTTCCACACATTCCCATCCATACAGAAACTTTCTCCCTGCACATTGTTACGTCGAAGTTGAAATTTGGAGGATTATTTCTGGGTGCATTCTGGCGAATGTTATAATTATTGACTCTTCCATTCATATGAAATGCTGCTTCATCACCAATCACGATGTCTTCTACGAAGCGAGCATTTTTTTGCAGAAACCAATTTGAAAAATTTAGGCGGCGAGGTAAATCCGGTTCTAATAGTTCATGCCGAACATGAATCTTGTAAGCATGATACCTTACATCGTTTTTAACAATCCGGTTAAATGTGCTTTTACTGATGTCCAACCCGTTCCTTCTCGTTGATATTTTTGAATTCTCAATTAGCTTTTCACGAACACGATTAATGTTTTCCCTTGTTCGTTCTGTTCTCCTGCAACCCGATCGCTCTCTGTTTAAATTCGAAGTTGTTCCTTCAGTTTTGAACTTATTAACATTTGTCCATATGGTCTTCTTAGTTGGCGAAGCTCTTTCCGGAAAGCGTTGTTCAAAATCTTGTTGAACCAGTTTAAAGCTTCCAGTTCTTAAATAACTTGTCACCACAAAAACTCGTTGTTCTTTTGAGAGTTGCATTTTGGGGTTTTGAAATATGCAATAAAAATTACCGTGTTAAAATTAAAAATTCCTGATTTTATTATAGGTATCCATTGTATCATGAATACAAACTAACAAATTTTGTTTTGTTTGTTGGTATCATCAACGGACCAAAAATGAGGACTTCCTCGCGCAAGCACTTTTTTTTTCCTTCTGCTAAATTCGCTGCAGCATTTTTAATTTTTGTTGTAACATTATTAATTTTTCACAAGGGATGCAGAAAGTGTAAACGTATAAAACAGTGTTTTCAGAATTCTTATAGTTTTAATATTTTCTAAAATAAACTAATTTGAAAATGGGTTTCCTTTTTTCTGGGACACCCTGTATAATGAATTTATTAAAAAAGAAAATATTTTGTATAGTCTGCCATGAAAATGCCAGTTTTCTATTCATCTCTTCAATCTTCTATAGCAGAGTAAACCCTATAGTGGACTAGTTTAACCATGAGTTTTCTATGCATCTCTATATAGTAAATTACAGTAAAACTCCTGAGTTATGAAGCACTCGAGTAATGAAGGACCTGAGTTATGAAGTATTTTCTATGTTTAAATTATAGAAGACTATAAACGGCATGAATTTTGTTCTAGTTATCCCTCAAAAACCATAGTTTTCTCCAAGATTTTAATCATAGAAAACTATCAGTGTCCCTGAGTAATGAAGTGGATCTGAGTTATGAAATAACTAATACAGGCAGGCCTCGCTTTAAGTCTAACTCACTTTACTAAAAGTGGTACTTATTTCGAGTCATGTTTCGAAATAAGAACCGTTCGTAAACATAGAAAACGGAGACATTTTTTTTGTGATTATTTCACGGTAACTAAAAAAAACATCAAAATTATAATTATAAGATTATTAGAAGCAACCATGGTTCAGAAATTCAACATGTCCTATTTTAGGGTTAATTCCGTGTTATTGCACGGTTCCATATTTTCGTACACGTGAAAATCTTTATGTAATAATCATTATTTAACTTTTATTTCAATTGGTAGCCATGATACCAATTAGAATAGAAGTTAAATCTATACTATATTAAGAGCCGCGTCCGTCTTTCTGTGTGTCACAAAATGGGTTAAACAGTTATTCTATCAACAGCGCTAAGAGAAAAAAATAAGAGAAAAATCAAAGAAACAGTAATAGAAAAGAAAAACTTTTAATTTGCTGCAGTATCATTATTACGGGGGTCACATGAAAATTATTAATTGGAAATATGAGAGATTTGATTCTAAAGAGCAAAAAAATATTATTTTTTTATAAATTTAATATATTAATATGTATACATATGTGTGCATTTGAATATAATCCTTAACCAATTATATTAATTGAACACTCAATGAATAAACAACAGGTACTGTACTAGTAATTATAATATTTTATTTTCTGACGTGTCCGAAATTGTAGAACCAACCAATATCTTGGAACTTAGTACCCTACTACTAAGAACATTTCATAGAGCATAAAATTGCTGTTTGTTAAATGTAGCACAATAATTATAGAAATCTAAGTATCTATTAAATACTCACCTATACTGAGTGAGAGTTAAGCTATGGATGGATTTTAAAACATTAAATAAATGCACTACTTTAAACTTTTTCATCACAGTCACAAACAATGAAAAACTGTATATTATTAATAATATGCTTTATACGTAGTGCTCTAATAACCCTAAAATAAATTTTCTTTCTATAACTGATAGAAAATGAGATATAATCAAGGAGTGACAATTATAAATTTCTTGTTACTTTTATTCGCTTTAGTTACCGTTTGGTAACTAAAATGAGTCGTGATTTGGTAACTAAAGCGGGGGATGCCTGTACTTCATAACTCAGGAGTTTCATCGTAGTTGTATTTCACGAAAGAGGTGTTCTACCAGTGCAACTCCTCTATAGTGAAGTCATGTGTACTGTGGGTAGTGAACCATCCCGAAAATGAAATACGTCGTATAATCAATTTATTTAAAATAAAAATAGAATATTTTGTTTAGTCTGACATGAAATGACCAGTTTTCTATTCAACTCTTAAATCTTTTATAGTTCGTAAATCTTCTATAGTGAACTAGTTAAAATTCACTTTGTCATTATCTTCGTTACCTAAACATAACAAATCTTTCTTTGTTAAATAAGAGATATTATTTACAGGATGCACGTACCTGTTAGATAAGATAAAGATACATGCACTGACTTAGTCTGAGAAAACTGATAAAAACGCTAAGGTTCTTTTTCTCATTGGTGCAATTCTAAGTTTCCCATGAAATACAAATGGCGTCATTTGTAGCTTTTTTTAATGATTTATTAATGATAGTAGTAGTCAACATTTATTAGCTAATTATAATAAAGTGGATTCTATTTTTTCAATTCATTCGGCAGGAATTCATTAAATTCTTTATTTTTTATATGTTTAAAAAATTGAGGTTACAAATTTTAATTGTAAATTCTTATTTTATAAATATATAATTTTTTTTTTCAGATGGGTGGTAAAATGTTGGGACGACATCTGGCGGACGTCACGCTGCTACTTTTCGTGATTTGTGTGACTATTTCTGCGGTAAAAGCTGTACCTGCTGAAAGGGTATGTTGAGAAACAAATTTAGACTGTTTCAAATTTAACACACGTTTATGTCATTAAAACAAGTTTATTTAAAACTTTGATAAATTCCATTGCTAATTTTTAAAGCTTAGATTTTTTAGTTTCATATACTTAGAAATTTAGACACTTAAGTCTAAAATCTGTTTTTGAGTATTTAAAATTTCAATCTGGTAAGTAGTCATGATTGGATCTATTAATTTCATGCAAACCCCACTTTTATTCCTGAAATCATGACTCAAACTTATTTACAAAGGGTAAAAAGATCGAGACTTAACTACAAATTAATATATTTTAATTGCTCAAACATTTCATTTTCTATGAGTTTGAATAAAGAAAATAGGTTTGAGGGCTCAACTTAGCAAATAATGCAGTGTTTGTTGCCAGAATTAGCTGATGAAACTTCAAAGTATACAGCGAATGAATTGAAAGTATTTAAATCCAACCATAGATTAGCTTTCACGATCAGTATAGGTAAGTAATCAGTTTGTTACTTTGATGTATATGACTGTGTTACATTGAACAATATCCTCATTTCGAAGACATATACGGATAATATGATAATTTTTGATTGGTATCCATGATTTCATCAGCTGATTTTGGCAATATACGCCAAGTCCAGATCTCAATATCATTTCCTTTTATTCTAACTCATAGAAAATAAAAAAATTGGGGAGTTACAACTCACTATTAAAGATGATTACACCTGCACAGTATATATTATAGTCACAATTTCAATAAAGCACTCAGATGGAATAAGCATGTGGTATATTTTCCTTCTGCATTTTCTTAAATCTGTTTTTAACTTCTACAGAACCTCATTAATAACTCAGACTCTCCTTCATCGACCAGACGACCGACAATTTTCAACCTTAGTGCGTTCCTTAGATCCAAAACTCAAGAATCACCAGAGATCATCGAAATTCACAACGACCCAATCCAACTTCATGAATTGGATGTCCTGAACAACAACTACCAAATTCGTCCACGAGCGCTCATTCAGATGGACATCGACAACAGCATCGACTACCGGGCATCACCTCTGGTTTCGCCCACCTCCGCCAATTGTGACGATACGTGTGAATACAGAGACTCGCTAAGTAACTGCAGGAAGAACGTTCGATGCCTGGAAATACAGGCTGAAGAGGAAGGAACTGGTAAGGTTGGGGCTAGCATCATCAAGACCATGAAGTGTCCAGTCTGTCACAGAAGTGACTTCTCGGGAAAATGTCGGCTGCTGATGTCTTGCAACTTCGCTGTTAGAAGCAAGAGAGGAGGTAGAAGAAATGGAGGAATCAGGAGGGTCTCTAGGTTTTCTGGAAAAACGCTATTTTAGTAGCGTACAATTTATCACTAGAATATCAACTATTATTTTACTCTAAACTTAACCATTAATATGTTTATATATCGGTTACTCAACTATATTATGAGTACCTTTTTTAACTTCATAATGATATAAGTTAATACTTTTTACTCAGCATTATGTAATCATATTATTTTAAGATTTTAATTGTTAGTTAGTATATTGTTTTAAGTCAGTTATGTATGTACAAATTTTCGTATTAAAGATCAACGTACAAGTTTTCTTCAACACTTTCGCTGCCACAGTCATCTAATGAAATTTACTCCAGGGGCTCTATCCTGAAGCTGTCTGTGGTGAATGGAAGAGAAGGGGAGTGGCGTCCCTTGGGCTCTGAACTGTTGTAATTTAGATTATGTATAGTCTTTTTTTCATTTTTATCAAGTCTCATTATTTAACGCTACTTGTAGATTAAGAGGATAGCGCTAGGGTTATGCTCTTCAACTACGAGGTCTTAGATTTTAGGTAGGCTCGTAAGCTTTATTTACTATCACCGCTTCATTTCCCTCTTCCATCCGTGAGTGAAGCCGCCGGTGCTTGTGTCCCAATTTTTGTCACATTCCTTTGTGAGTGACTGCATTCATGGAGTAGCTTCTTTGCATCCATGAGCATTATCATCTATTGCATTAGGTGTCTTTGTTCATGTAGCCACTTTCCTTTCTGACTGCTTCTTCCAGTCCCTTGTATTTAATTTCCTTTTTGACGTCAGCGATATTGCCTTTGGTTTCGAAGCAGACGTTAAACAACTAAATTAATTAATTATAAAATTGTGAATCGATTCTTTAACGTTTTATTCATTAATTATCATGTAGTAATTCATTTCTATTATTATTGTTCATATAGATTAAGATTAATTATCACATAGTTAGAAATTATTTCATAAATCATTTAAGAACCTAATAAGTAAGTTAAATTATTAATTTTTGATGTATGTGTAAATATTGTATATAGAACTAAAATTTTCGAGTAAATCAGAAGAATAAATCCAATTTATATTAATAATCCATCTTTATATTTTATCACCAATATACAGCAATTGATACCCAGGTGAGTTCTTTATAATAAATAAATCATGTAAATACTAATATTGAAATTCTTTTAAAGATCTGAAACAGAATTTGGTTGCTTAATAAGGAGGTAAAATGAAGACATTTTTAAGATTTTAGTGCAGAATAAAATTTTAAAATTTTATTTAGGGTAAGATCCAAATTATCAGACAGTTCTACATTTTTGGTCTTAAACTAAAAAAAAAGATACCCCCTACTAATATTAGTCGAGATTACATATTTTCTAATTCCAAATGTAAGTATGCTATTGATTATTTTTTTTAAATAATGAAGAGAATAATAATTGTTTTATCTATTGACGATGCATTATAAAAGCAACCTTACATATACTTTTTTTTAAATCTCTTAGTTTGGCGAATGGGAAACTGCAACGGAAACAGCCTTTCCACTCGACATATAGATAAATTATTTTAAATGCTCCTTTAAAGAAAATTCAAATAATTATGATTGGTTATCAAACAATTATTCAATTGTATAACCCTAGTTACCCCTCGAAATTCCCTCACTAAACTAGAATCTGGGTCGCGCGAACCTGATTCTAAGTTACATAGGGTTAAATATTTTTGAAATCCTCTAATCTAATATCTCTTTTGCAGGTTGTCCTGAAAAACACAGAAAAACCAGTCAACAGGACAGAAGTTAGCAACCTTGTGACCAATTCTACTCCTAATCCTGATAACTTGGCTCCATCTACCGAAAATATAAACTATGTCGATTTAGAAGATTTAGACTACCTTTTAGAGGATTATGAAGAACTAGAATACATTGATGATAACGAGGTAGAAGATAATGAAGAGTTTTCAGAAGAGTCTGACATTTTAAAAGAGGAAGACTATGATCAAGACTATGAAGATTACCAAAAAGAAGAAATAAATGATTTAAACAATGAGAATGTCAGTCAACCAAATCCTAAGACGAAAGTAAAGAAATTCAACAATTTGAATTGTACTTCTACCCAAAAAGATGATTCTGAATGTATTAGAATTGGAAAAATAATAGAGCAAACTAAAGGAGATAGAAATAACACAGTCACTGACACGAATGAAGACCATCAAAAACAAACTGGACAAGGGAGCTTACTTTCCGGTCTTCAACGCCGATGTCCCATGTGCAGTAGAAAAGATCCAATTGGCAAATGCAGACGTATTCTATTCTGTCCGATTAAATATATTATTTGAATTTTAATATACGTATTGATATGAATCAAGTATTTTATTTTTTGCAAACATAGAATAAATATAGAAATTTTGATTCAGGTATGAACGTATCGAGTTTTCTGAGGCTAAACTTTTTCTATGATAATAAATCAATTTTAAATATATTTTTTAGATATCAAAGTTGACCAAAAATATATTTGTTAAAAACAGGTACTTTTTATTAGAACATAACTTGATACGGTAAAACCTCTGAGTTATGAAGTTCTTCGTTATAAAGCACTAGAGTAATGAAGGACTCGAGTAATGAAGGACCTGAGTTATGAAGTACTTTCTATGTTTAAATTATAGAAAACTATATACGGCATGAATTTCGTCCTAGTTATACGTCAAAAACCATTGTTTATCCAAGATTTCAATCATAGAAAACTATCAGTGTCCCTGAGTTATGAAGTGTCCCTGAGATATGAAGTGTCTCTGAGTTATGAAGTGGCTCTGAGTTATGAAGTGGCTCTGAGTTATGAAATAACCATTACTTCACAGCTCAGGGGTTCACTGTAAGTAGCTACATCTTTCTTTGCCTAATCATATTGATAGGTTCAAAAATGGCATCACGGTCAGTATCTGCCGAGAGATGATTAGAGAAAGGTGTATGAGTTTGTTAATATATATTATTAAAAATGATTTAACGAAGTGAAAACAATAAACATGATATCAAGAAGTAGATATATTGCTGAAGAAAAAGGTAAGTAAATTGATTATTATTAACATTAAGTGGTAATTTTCTATTCAATTTTTTGTAATTAAAGTGTAAACCTCTATAATTTTTCTATGTTCTGAAACCACAGGTTTGAGGTTTTCTTACCAATTCGAATTATTTCACTCCTTTGCCGGTAATTCAAGTTTATCACAAATTGTTGTATTAAATTTCAATTTAACTTTACACCTATTGAACTTTTTAATGATGAAATGACTCTTGAAAAATATATAATAATTTATATAGGGTAAGTTACGAATTGTCGGTCAGTACTACATCTTCGGTCATATAACAAAAAAAAACGATATAAAAATTATTATTATTAGATAGCACGATGTCTAATAATAATAATTTTTATAAATATTTTTTTTTATATGACCGAAGATGGTGTACTGACCGATAATTCGCAATTTACATTAGTCTGTCCTAATTGCCTGCCTTTCAATTTTCTATAATAATTCTGAAGAAACTTTTTCTTCTATTCAGTTCTAATCTATATATTGTAGAACTATATAAATTGTGGTTGAGGATTGTATTTGATGTAATATTAAATTCTTAGGAGATACAGTAAAAGAAAAGTATATCCGTAATTTTTCACACTTTTGGTTCAGTTTTTTAATGCTTAAGAAAATTTGTTTGTGATAATCATATTTCTAAATTGAAATATTCCTAATGATAAATTATTCTTAATGCCAAATTTAAATCGAAAAAAGAAATTAGTCTATAGCGAACAGATTTTCTTTAGTCTGCCATAAAATAGGTTTCAGTTTTCTAAAACTGAAGCCTATTCATCGTAGACTAAAGAAAATTTGTTCACTATAGAGGCTACATCCTAATTCATTCACTATACAGGAGTTCTACTGTAACACGAAGCCTAATATAATAGGAGTTAAACAAATGATTCAATTAATTCAGTTAAATGATCTATAATATCATTGCCAACATCAATTATTTAGAACCGCTGATAATTTATAATAAGTATATAAATGGCAAAATATATTTATTATTCGATCAATTATTTTAGTTATATAAGAGTGTAAAGACAAATATATTAAAACTGGATAATGGGTTATATAGCTGCAATAAATTGCAATTTTTCCATTCTTTTATTGCAAAATGTTACTTTTCTTTATCATCCTTTAACTGAACCTATTTTCAATTAATTTATATAATTATTTTCCTTATAATTGAGATATTCTTTGTAATATCATAACGTGATGAAAATAGACATCATTGTTTTACGAAGATCATAAATACACTTTGAAGTTGTTGTTTATCTTCATTGGTTGCAAATTCCTAAACCATGGATGAGTAAAATTGTTATATAGTTGAACTCTAACCTAAACAGTACCGTCAGTATATCTGCTTTGCTTTTAAGAAATTTTTAAATTCTCTGTTTCAAATTTATGGGCTTTCAACTTTTCAAGTATTTCACAATATTAAATTTAGAGTAAAATTACTGTTTTGGTTTTAATTCATGCTACCTATATGATCTTCTTTATTTTTTAGAGTTTTTTTTAAATAAAATTAGCTTACTTCCTTACTTTTTCTCAATAATATCATTTATTTCATAATAATTGAAGTTTTGAACAGTATTAACTAATCCAATTCTATTATGATATCCATATATTATAATGGATTTTGTCTTACATAATCTTTAAAAAGAAATTTCAGAATGTAAAAACTTGGAATTATATTCACTTTAATGGTCATTTTTTTTAACTAGAATTTTTTTCATCAAAACCAAAAAGAATAGGAATAAAATCTTTACAGTAGAGTAAATTGGATACGAAAACACAAATGAAAGAATAAGTTTATTTATTCTTAGTTACTGTTTTGCCTCTGTTTTGCCTTGCACTTCTTTTGCTTTATTCCACTTGTGTGTACTTATTGCACTTGTGTCCTTCTTCTGTTATGTTCCATTGTTACTGGTTCCGCAACGGTAACACGGCATATTTCTGTGGAAGAAAAGAGAATGTGATTAGATAATATAAAACTACTTGACTCTTTAATGGAATGTACTAATGCATTATATATCTGAAAATACAATTATTTAAACTTATGGGAAATAAACTTGTGGCAATAAAGTTGATTCAATGATTTTCCTTACACTGAATAAAAAAATTCACAGATCTAAATTTGATCCGACATTTATAAACTAATTTTTTCTGGTATCTGGAGTAGCCCTTTTTGGGAACCATACTGATGAATTAATTTATTAAAATTTCATAAGATATTCATTATTACTTACGGAAGACCAGCCATCCTTAAATAACAGTTGGTTACAATTAAACCAAATATACAATTTAAGCAATAGACACATCTGTTCCTACACAGGGGGTTTTCGTTGAGTTCAGTGATGATAATTGGCTGCATAGGTACTCTGCATAATGGGTGACTGCAGAGCAGAAAAATTGGAGTCTGAAAATGAAATTGAGATTAATGAAACAGGAAGATTAATTATAAATACATAGTTCATGAAGCTTCCAACATAAATTGTAAACTCCTTATATTATTTATTTGGAATAGGAGAAATTTGTTTTCCGGTTCACAAATACTATTTTTAAATCTAAGATTTTACTACATCAGAATTCTTTGATGATGAAATCCTGTATAGTGAATGTGAGTCCTGAGTAAGGAAGTAGCCTCTACAGTGAACAAATTTTCCTTAGTCTGCTATAAAATGGGGTAGCCGGAAATTTCGGTTTGGAAAATTCGGTTTCTGAATTATAAAGGAACTCTCATCATAAATGGCAGTAAAGTAGTTTGTTGTATCCGCTAGTTTGTTGTTTGACACTTCATGATTGCTTAATGACCTGGCAGGGGGGCTCAGGGGTGGCACTCCTCCCACCCCCCCCCCCCCCCGTTACATCTAACTGATAAAGTTTTTTTTTCTGCGGACCGAAAGTTCAGAGATATAATTTAGTCAAAAAAGACAAAACATGTCCAAATTACATATGTTACGTATCATTTTGCAACTGTTAATGATGTTATCCGCTTTTAATAAATACACTGCACATTTTCGTATTCATAATTTCATCTTTTTTGTTTTTTACCTTCTCATTTTGCGGTAGGTTATGATCTAGACAGCAGTCATTTATTTTATCTTTTTATTCGCTTAACTGAAAAAGTTTTTGATCAAATTGCCTGAAATTTGGTGGGGTGATTTTTTATTGTCAAGTTACCTTCTGGTAGAATTTCAGGAGAGATCTGGTCAAAGGTCAAGGTCATTTGAAACTCTGAAAGTATTTAACCAAATTGCCTGTAACTTGGTGGGACGATTGGTCAATATCCAGTTACCAGTTTATTAGATTTTGGGAGCAAACGAGTCAAAGGTTGAGTGCAAAGTGGCGGCGAAGGTATGTGCTCTATCGAGTGCACGTAATCTAGATATTTAATAAAAAACATTACAAAACTGGACCGAATTATCCTCGAACTATAAAATGGGCTGTAGTTTTAGACAACTAATGACCATTCATGGAATTTTGTTCACTATACAGGCTACTTCCTGATTCAGGACTCTCATTCACTATACAGGATTTCATCATCGAGAATTTTATTGTACCAAAATCGTAGCTGTAAACATTTTCATAAAAACTCTTTAATAATCCATTTAGTTTTGCAGTTCACTCTTCATTTTTCAGAATAAGTTAATTTGAGTTCGCATTTATTAGTTATAAAAATATTTAATAATCCATAAGAATATTATTGTATTACTATGTAATTGTCTTTATATTTACAGTGTGTACTTATTTAATAGTAATTGTTATATTTTGTTATGAATTATTGGTCAGTTTCACATCTTCGGTCATATAAGAAAAAAAGATAGAACAATAATTATTTAATTTAATTTATATCCATGATACCAGCAGGTAGGTATCATGGATACCAATAATAATCATTATTATTATATCTTGTTTCTCATATGACCGAAGATGTGAACTGTCCAATAATACATAAATTACCCTATGTTATAAGATACAGAGTATATGGTATCAGCAAAGATAATATACTGCAATAAGATACACCACTTTCGGATATTTTGGTGTCAATAATAACAGTGATGTGGTCAGTATTATATACACAGTTAAAAACTGAATTATTAAAACTCGTGATATATGTTGGTCAATTACTAATAAAATATTAACTTACGGTGCTATTCTGAATAAGGTCACTTCGAACTAAATCCATCTTTGTAATTTGTTTTGTGTCGCTTCCATGAGCTAAACTGAATCTCTGGCCTTCGATCCCTGCTTTTTATACCTGTAGTGAGTGACCCACGAACAGTCAAGCCCCGCCCATCCTACGTAGCGAAGTCTTCGGTAGGAGGGATTAAGAATCCCACCTACGACAATCGCGGAGACGATTACATTAGTAAATCGGCCTTTAATTTACATACATATGTACTATCAGAGAAAAGAGTCAGTGTAATGATGTACTATCAGAGAAAAGAGTCACTGTGATGATGTACTATCAGAGAAAAGAGTCACTGTGATGATGTACTATCAGAGAAAAGAGTCAGTGTAATGATGTACTATCAGAGAAAAGAGTCACTGTGATGATGTACTATCAGAGAAAAGAGTCACTGTGATGATGTACTATCAGAGAAAAGAGTCACTGTGATGATGTACTATCAGAGAAAAGAATCACTGTGAAGATGTACTATCAGAGAAAAGAGTCACTGTGATGATGTACTATCAGAGAAAAGAATCACTGTGAAGATGTACTATCAGAGGAAAGAGTCACTGTGGTGATGTACTATCAGAGAAAAGAGTCACTGTGATGATGTACTATCAGAGGAAAGAGTCACTGTGGTGATGTACTATCAGAGAAAAGAGTCACTGTGATGATGTACTATCAGAGAAAAGAGTCACTGTGATGATATACTATCAGAGAAAAGAGTCACTGTAATGATGTACTATCAGAGAAAAGAATCACTGTGAAGATGTACTATCAGAGAAAAGAGTCACTGTGATGATGTACTATCAGAGAAAAGAATCACTGTGAAGATGTACTATCAGAGGAAAGAGTCACTGTGGTGATGTACTATCAGAGAAAAGAGTCACTGTGATGATGTACTATCAGAGGAAAGAGTCACTGTGGTGATGTACTATCAGAGAAAAGAGTCATTGTGATGATGTACTGTCAGAGAAAAGAGTCACTGTGATGATGTACTGTCAGAGAAAAGAGTCACTGTGATGATGTACTATCAGAGAAAAGAATCACTGTGAAGATGTACTATCAGAGAAAAGAGTCACTGTGATGATGTACTATCAGAGAAAAGAATCACTGTGAAGATGTACTATCAGAGGAAAGAGTCACTGTGGTGATGTACTATAAGAGAAAAGAGTAACTGTGATGATGTACTATCAGAGGAAAGAGTCACTGTGGTGATGTACTATCAGAGAAAAGAGTCACTGTGATGATGTACTATCAGAGAAAAGAGTCACTGTGATGATATACTATCAGAGAAAAGAGTCACTGTGATGATGTACTATCAGAGAAAAGAATCACTGTGAAGATGTACTATCAGAGAAAAGAGTCACTGTGATGATGTACTATCAGAGAAAAGAATCACTGTGAAGATGTACTATCAGAGAAAAGAGTCACTGTGATGATGTACTATCAGAGGAAAGAGTCACTGTGGTGATGTACTATCAGAGAAGAGAGTCACTGTGATGATGTACTATCAGAGAAAAGAGTCACTGTGATGATATACTATCAGAGAAAAGAGTCACTGTGATGATGTACTATCAGAGAAAAGAATCACTGTGAAGATGTACTATCAGAGAAAAGAGTCACTGTGATGATGTACTATCAGAGAAAAGAGTCACTGTGATGATGTACTATCAGAGAAAAGAATCACTGTGAAGATGTACTATCAGAGAAAAGAGTCACTGTGATGATGTACTATCAGAGAAAAGAATCACTGTGAAGATGTACTATCAGAGGAAAGAGTCACTGTGGTGATGTACTATCAGAGAAAAGAGTCACTGTGATGATGTACTATCAGAGAAAAGAATCACTGTGAAGATGTACTATCAGAGGAAAGAGTCACTGTGGTGATGTACTATCAGAGAAAAGAGTCACTGTGATGATGTACTATCAGAGGAAAGAGTCACTGTGGTGATGTACTATCAGAGAAAAGAGTTACTGTGATGATGTACTATCAGAGAAAAGAGTCACTGTGATGATGTACTATCAGAGAAAAGAATCACTGTGAAGATGTACTATCAGAGGAAAGAGTCACTGTGGTGATGTACTATCAGAGAAAAGAGTCACTGTGATGATGTACTATCAGAGGAAAGAGTCACTGTGATGATGTACTATCAGAGAAAAGAGTCACTGTGATGATGTACTATCAGAGAAAAGAGTCACTGTGATGATGTACTATCAGAGAAAAGAGTCACTGTGATGATGTACTATCAGAGAAAAGAGTCACTGTGATGATGTACTATCAGAGAAAAGAGTCACAGTGATGATGTACTATCAGAGAAAAGAGTCACTGTGATGATATACTATCAGAGAAAAGAATCCCCGTCATGATGCTATATATAATTTCATAAAATCAAAGTTTTCTATCTTCTATTAATTTCAAATCTTATAACTTGCCGTAAATACATACATGCATACATTCAAGCTTTACTATTACTACAGTTTCTTTTTGGAAATTTTAAAATATTAAACTGTGAGAAAATCATCACAGATACATACTTTTCTACATTACTACCGGTTTAATCATGTTAGACAATGGGCTTCAGGTCAGTGTATCGGCTTAGCTAGTCCACCAATAAATATTTAGGATCCACCCATTCGAAGCCGACGTGAATGTAATAGAAAATACATCCTGTTCATCTGGGCTTTTTATAGTTCTATTATGAATCCTATGTGATTATAAACCGTATTATTTAGTTTAAAATTCATTAAAGGTCGTAAATTTATTGTTTCAGTTAGTAATGTAAGTAAATATATCTAACATATGTATCGAACTTGTGTTTTTGAATAGATGAAAACTTGGATAAAATGGCAAATTTTATAGTGAATTAATGATATTTTTTTCAAATATGACGAGATCCACATTATTGTTTCGATTATTCATTATTGTCTATTTAAATTTTGAATTAGCTAATTGTTGTTAACAATTTGTAATAAATGCATTTTTTTTCTCGTTTATTACTATTTAATACTGAACATCATTAAGCATGTACTACAATCCGGTGTTTAATTATATTAAACAATAGGCTTAGGTCAGGTACGTACGGCTTAGGCCTAAAGCTTTACCAATAAAATATTTCGGAATCCACATATTCGAAGCCGACATGAATATAATAGAAAGCAGCCGGTTATTTTGAGAGTTTTATAGTTCTGTTTTGAATATGGTCGATGATTGTAAATTTTAAATGGTAATGTATTTATTATTGTGTTTTAAGTATCACTCTATCAGTACATTGAACTGTTCTATACTTATTCTGATCAAAAGATTCAGTACATATAATTATTAATTATTGAAGAATGTAACATCATTTATCATGGTTTTCTTAAATAAGATTTTCATTTTGAGAATAATTTAAAAAAAGATAGGGTCTTTCTTAGAATAGAAGCACAAATATTTATTATTATAATTTCTTTTAATATCATTATTTATAAATTTACTAGAGAAACCAATATACCTGTATCTGTAATATATATTAGTTATCATTATCTCATTGGTTATCAGTATCTTATTGGTTATCATTATCTCATTGGTTATCATTATCTCATTGGTTATCAGTATCTTAGCCCCCAGGGGCTCTATCCTGAAGCTGTCTGTGGTAAATGGAAGAGAAGGGGGTCATTATCTTTTTGGTTATCATTATTTTATAGGTTGTCATTATCTTATAGGTTGTCATTATCTTATTGGTTATCATTAATTATCATATTGGTTGTCATTATCAAACTAAATTTGTTCATTTTATAGATGTTAGTTCGTTATACAGGGTTCTACTTTACAGGATGGTTCATTATATTGGAGTTCTCTATAGAGGAGTTTTACTGTACAGGAGTTCATTATACAGGAGTTTACTGTACAGGAGTTCACTATAGAGGAGTTTTACTGTACAGAGTTCACTATAGAGGAGTTTTACTGTACATGAGTTCACTATAGAGGAGTTTACTGTACAGGAGTTCACTATAGAGGAGTTTTACTGTACAGGAGTTCACTATAGAGGAGTTTACTGTACAGGAGTTCACTATAGAGGAGTTTACTGTACAGGAGTTCACTATAGAGGAGTTTACTGTACAGGAGTTCACTATAGAGGAGTTTACTGTACAGGAGTTCACTATAGAGGAGTTTACTGTACAGGAGTTCACTATAGAGGAGTTTTACGGTACAGGAGTTCACTATAGAGGAGTTTTACGGTACAGGAGTTCACTATAGAGGAGTTTTACTGTACAGGAGTTCACTATAGAGGAGTTCCACTGTAACTATATATTGACTATATATTGACTCGTTCTATATTTATTTTTGTTTAATAGATTCAGCTTAAATAATAATTGTTATTCACAACACATATGTTTTTTTGTTAGGTATTGATTTAGAATATAATTATTTTAGATTTTTTCAAATATTGTTTTTATATAATTATAGTACCATACAAAAAATATTATTATTAATATCGTTGTACCGAAAAAGTTAGTTAATGAATTCAGCCTATTCTAATAATTAGGGTTGCAACAAAATGCTTGTAAAATCATTATAATTATAATAAATTATCATAGACGGAAGAAACTAAAGAGTATTAAATCGTTTTACAGCAGCGCTATATAGTTTTCGATACCATTTCATTTCGTCTATAATAGTCTCTAGATTTATAATTTAAAAAGCATATTGCCACAACCTAAGTGAAGATATAAAAATGATAATGAGATTTTAAAAATAATAAATTTTAAAATTATTCAACTATTATATTATTTAATTTTTAAATTATTTAATTTTTAATATTGATTTGTTGAATTATTTTATTATTTTATTTTCAAATTTGTTTCATTATAAATTTTTTTTAAATTTTTTATTGAAATTATTTTATGTTTTAAATTATTTTTTTACCTCTTTCAATTATTTTATTTTTAAAATTTTTTCATTTTTAAAATTACTCTATTTTTTAAATTATTTTATTTTTAAAATTATTTTATTTTTTATAATTATTTTATTTGTAAGATTGTTTTATTTTTAAAATTATTTTATTTTTAAATTATTTTATTTTAAAAAAATTATTTGAATTATTTTATTTATGAAATTATTTTATTTACCTTTTTCAATTATTTTATTTTTAAAATTACTTTATTTATGAAATTATTTTATTTGTAGAATTATTTTAATTTTGAAATTATCTTATTTTTAAAATTATTTTATTTCAAATTTAAAAAAAAAAATTATTGAAATTATATCATCTTTAAAATTATTTCATTTACAAAAAGATTTAATTTTTTAAATTATATTTTTTATAAAAAGATTTTATTTCCAAATTGTATTATTTTTTAAATTAATTATTTTAAATTATATTATTTTTAACATTATATTATTCTCTATACAAGTGGTTCCCAGACTTTCATTTCTCACGAACCAAAACTGAAAATCACTGAAGATCCACGGACCACATTCGATTTATAACGTATAAAGTGTCTACACTTCCGGAAATGAATACGTTTTGATATAATATTATAATGGTCAAGACACTATGGAGCAATTTTGTGCAATTACGGATTGTATAATAAAAGTTGTAATATTTGAAATATATATTTTAATATTAGATACACAATGAAATAATAAATGATTAGAATCCTTCTTGTAACTACAACATTAGTTATTGCACATTGTAAAGACTAGAAAATTTTTATATCTTATAATAAATAAACTACATTGAAACTTCACTTTGAAAACAAAAAGACACTACATAACTACTGAAAATAGTCAAAAATACCACGAACCAAAAGGGGGTTCGCAATGAACCTACTTCTGGTTCATATGTTCACAGCAGATCACTTTGAGAAATCCTGCTCTAAACGATTTCAATCATCCACACCACGTAGGTATTGTTACTCAGTCAGAAAATACAATATCCAATTGCCGGTTTTTTGTAGGTTATTGCAATCGATGATAAGTATATCTACATATACAGCGATAAATAATTTTTACGAAAATATATTCATAATTCACAATATATTTAAAATAGCTCATTGCTTTAACTATTTTTAATAAAATGTATGTTGAAAGTGAACATCACTAATTATAGTATTCAATACCATTTCATTTCGTCTATGATAGTCTAAAGATCTATAATTTAAGAAGCATATTGTCACAACCTAAGTGAGGATATGAAAATAAAATAGTGAGATTTAAAAAATATTTAATTATAAAATTATTTCATTTTTAAATTATTTTATTTTGAATATTGATTCTTAAAATTATTTAACATTCAATATTGATTCTCAAAATTATTTAACTTTCAATATTGATTCTTAAAATTATTTAACTTTCAATATTGATTCTTAAAATTATTTAACTTTCAATATTGATTCTTAAAATTATTTAACTTTCAATATTGATTCTTAAAATTATTTGATTCTTAAAATTATTTCATTTCGAAATTATTTTATTTTTGAAATTATTTATCAGTAATAGGTAACCCATAGCTGTCATTCTCAGTATTTTAACACATAGGTCATTAATAAGGTACGCTATACCCATATGATCTGTTAAACAATAGGATTATTTTGACATTCATTTCCTTTTTGACGGTAGGCGGAAGACGAACCGGCCTGTAATGGATTATGATTTGTAACTTTAATTACCTTATAAGTATTGAGAAAGGATAATAAGGTCTTAGAAATAATTAATGTTAATTTTTTTTTCTAAATCATAAGCTATTACAGAGCTGATCTTCTTTCGTTTTCTGTCAAAAAAGAATTGAATGTAAAAAAATGGCTGAGAATGTCTTAATACATCTCTTAGCTAGGTAAAGGTTCATTAGATTTAACAACTTTTTAACATATGAACCAATCAATTCTATTATTGTATACTACAGTCTAAGAAAATTGTATCTTATTTCTTTCTTCTTTAGTACGCCAAACACTTTATTTCTTTGATTGTACGTCAGGCTCTTTCTTTAATAGGACGTCAGCCTCTTTTTTTTTTTGATAGTACGTCATACTCTTTCTTTGATAGTACGTTAGCCTCATTTTTTGATAGTATGCCATATTCTTTCTTTGATAGTACGTCAGCCTCTTTTCTTGATAGTACGTCAGCTTCTTTTCTTGATAGTACGTCATACTCTTTCTTTGATAGTACGTACGTCATACTCTTTCTTTGATAGTACATCAGACTCTTTTTTTTTTCTTTGATAGTACGTTAAACTTTCTTCTTTCTTTGATAGTACGCCAGGCACCTTTTTTATAGTATGTCAGCTCTTTTTTTATAGTACGTCAGCTCTTTTCTTTCTTTGATAGTATGTCAGATCGACTCTTTTCTTCGGTAAAGTCCTAGTTAAATATAACGTTGTTCTTAACTAGGAATGGGGTCATTTTATAATAAGAAATAAAATATGTAATTTAACATTTTTATTTTTATTTTAATTGGTATCCAAGAAATATTTATGATAGCCAGACTAACTGTTAGATTGTGTATTTAACTTATATGATCGAAAATGTGGGACTATCCGATAACTCGGAACTTACCCCTGTTTTCCATTACATGTTGAGCAGTTTGGTGTGATCAAGAATCCATGATTTTCAAGTAATGAAAAAACATGTTCTTTTGTTTCAATCTCCTCACAAAATATCTGCAGTGATGTGCCATATTGAAGAGAACAATATATAATTTCTGAATAATTTAAATCTGAACTCCACGTTTTATATAACAATGTGTAACAAAGATGTAATGATTCTTTGATTTCTGATTTAAATTTTTCAGAGCAACACTTCGCAAGTTGATTGCAACGTTTCTCTTAACTTTAACTATGGTAAATTCTATTGTAAACTTTGTACGATTTTCATAGAATGAAATGAGGCATATAAATCCGATAATCAAATTACATTTTAAACTCATAAATACTTAATATTGTCTATTTGACGAAAATAAAGATGTTATATGTTTGTAAATACGTAGGTATAGCTATTACTTTATAAGATTTTTGTTTCTTCTCTTTGTCTGTTTACTGGGTCCTCCAGTTGATAGAATTGCATATATACGGTGAGCGGAAAAATATAATTATATTATATATGTATATGGGAATATAGTGTATTTGTTTTCAAAATATTCATTTTATTGTTGGATAACATGCTTTTCAACTGCAATATCAAAATCATAATAGGCTTCCCCATAAGAAAGAAATGGATTTTTAAATTTGACGCCTAGTATCGTATATTTGTATACAATTTCAAACATCGTATAATTGTCTACAAAATTTTAGATTTATTTTTAGATTTTAAAAACCGTAATAAAGATATACCTACTAGGAAAAATATACTATGTATTTGATACTCAATGAAACAAATGGCTTCATGAGTGTACAAACTGTGAACTGTACCTTCAGTCTGCAGAATAGATTTAGTTACCAAGGAAATACAAAATTAATCAAGCGGTTACTCCAATCTGCAGTTTTTATTTTTTATAAATGTTTCCAGGCAAAACGGAGTAACCACTTTGGTTAACCAAAAGCGTTAGGTGGCCCCTCCTGGTCACCAACTCCGATTAAGAAGAAGCAGTTTTCATTTTAGAGGTATTAAAAGTGAATTAAACTAGAAGTTTCCACTTTCCAGCTTCCAGGCAGAATGGAAGATCCATTCCACAGAACATTGAATAGAAGAAGAAGTGTAGATCCCATTATATCAGGGTACAGGAGCATAAACGGGTATAGTACCTAGTAGACGACACAAAAATATGACGTCACCACAACAACACATTCCTTGTTTGTGACCGAGCGGCTCATAATTCCTCGTATTTGCATGTTAATTTCGAGAAGTTTGAAGTCATTTTATAGGGGTTTCGTGCAAAAGAAAAGCGGAAATGGCGATTGAACCTTAAAGTTGAATATATAGATATAATTCAGGTGTGTTTTTATTGTTCATTTCTTTAACTTTAAACTTATCTATTAAAAATAGGGTCTTGAAAATATTCTACCTAGGAGCCTAAATTAGTGCTAGACATGCCTAGTTAGTAATTGATAAGAAAAAATTCAATTTAAAAGTGATTAAGTTTAAGTAGGTTTTCCATGTTTCAAAGTGTGGTCAGAGTCGCCATTTTCAGTCACCCCAGTCAGTATTTGGTGCACAAAATCCCACTGACTTTTTCAAAAAGCTGAAAAAATCCACCATAAATTTCCAGTAATTAGCCAGTCTGCAGACCAGACTGGAAAACATAAATTCTAACAGAGTTACTCCTAACCTAACTTCATGCATTCCCATTAGTGATGTTTATCATCACAACAAGCCCAATTGTGAAGCTTAAATGACTTATTTTTAAATTTTACATTAGTTTTTACTGCGGAGTTGAAATTTATAAAATAATTTACTGATTTCTGCATTTTTTAGGGTTAAAATGAGTAATTTTTGTTCATTCTAAATTCCTAACAGAGTTACTAGTCAATCTGAAAATTTAAATGAGTTATTATTCCACTCTGGTCTGCAGAATGTGGAACATTTTTCCAAGACTCTCTGCGGGAGTTTTTGATTGAATTTTTGAAATTTGAGATCTCTGCGGGAGATCTTGAATTAATTCCTATGTTTACCATTAATTTAGCTGCGGGGGATTTTGAATTAATTCCTATGTTACCATTAATTTAGGCTTTTAGCTGCGGGAGATTCTGAATCTGCTACTGAGAGTCAGAGAGAGAACTGTCTCTCAAATTAAAATCTCTGCGGGAGAAGAGACACATTCTGCAGACTGGGTAATTTGGCTAATCCACCAACATTTTCCCAATTTATTCACCGAAAATTAATGGTAACATAGGAATAAATAGCTAAAAATCCACCGACTTTGCCAGAATAATATTTTCAAAAGGGAAAAATTCCACCGACATGTCGATGGAATTTACCACGAAATACAGACTGGGAGTCACCCGGTGGTCACGTCAAACTATAGATTCAATCAGCTGATTACCATACCCTATGTTACTGTATTCTGCATTATATTACTCTTGACTCTTGAGTGCCGTTTACAGTGACATCGTCGTCACTTCAACTAGAGCCACTCAGCCAATCAGAGGCTTTGTTTCACCAGTTCTGTTTGAGTCCGTATTTTGAATGCGAATTACAACTGAAATGGTGTCAGTTTGGGTTTGTTGCAAAGAAGATTCAAGATTACCTAGTTTATTATTGCTTATTAGCTGGGCTATAGAATATAGATAATCGTGTACATAATTTGGTAGGAAGATATGACACCCAGCAAAGATAATGAGCTGAGGTAGAATGCACGCTGTTCTCGGGCGGGTTGGCCGCGACTTAAGGTGCTACTTGTCTAATAATGATGATGATAAAAAGAACACAGTAGGGAATTGAGGCTCCAATGATGTCTTATTTCTATATTAATTGAAAATGCAATACAGGTGATATGAGTCATATGACAGTACAATGCAAGGTGAAGGGCAGAACAGTATGAAATGGTGATAGTTAACTGATGATGAACAACGTATAGGCTATGGAATATGGAGTATGGAGGCGTGAGAGAGTTAGAGGGATACTGTAAAGATATACAATGAACAAAAGTAAATAGAAAGAAAACAAAACAAAACAAAGAATATTACAGCAAATAAATATAAAGCAACAGTAAATAAATGAAAGTAAAGTTAAATGAAAATAAAGAATAATTATAAAGCAAACAAATAATATAGCAGAAAAAGAACAAACTCACAAGTAATGATTGGGAAGGGTTTGTGAGCAACTAGGCAAGTGACAGCGTAGGAAGGACTTTATATTAACATGCCTTAAATATTGAGAAATACCTTTGATGAACAATAATCCTGAAAACAATGAGAGATCAAACATGATGACAAATGAGTCTAATAGCTAGTTTTCAGAATTAAATGGATGAAAATATATATTTGTACCGACACCCTGGTACAACGCTCAAACTGTTTTCGTCAACTTTTCGAGAGTGTTTATAGTGACGTCAGCGATCAATGGATGTGATTGGTTGTAATTTTACGACTGTATACACCATGTGTACACGTTCGATCTGAGCTTCTTCTTATTCAATGTTCTGTGATCCATTCCATGTTACCAGTCTGCAGAATATGGAACATTTTTCCAAGACTCTTTTCCAAGCATTTTCACAACAAATGTTATTCCTGAAAAATGTTTTAAAATGGCTCCTTTGACCTATATTGAGACTTGAGTGTCGAAATATCGAAAATCGTTTGGGACCTAAAGCACAAATTTACCATAGATAGAGGAAATTAAGGATTGTTCGCACAGAAAATGTTAAAAATGTCCCATAATCTGCAGACTGGAGAGTCTGACTTTTCCAAAATCTGTAAACTATCCTCCAACATTTCCTCTTATTATGACTAGTTGACTACCTAGTCCTGAGTCCTCCAACATTTTTCCAATTTCTTGTCCCAAAATTAGGTTATTGTAACTATTTGTAACTTGTAAGTATGTTCCCATGTTTTTTGCCCAGTCTGCAGAAACTGCCTGAAACTGATTAATAATTCGTAATTTACCCTAGGACAATGTCACAATTATTGACCCACTGAAAATGTCCCATATTTAATGATATTTTACAGACTTGATTTTGAATCACTGACTTGATTCAAAATGTTAAGCCAATTGCCATTAGAAATATCTGAGTTCTGACTGTATTTCATGTTAAATTCCACTTACTTGTTGGTGAAATTTAGCTACCATGAAATATAGAATTACAGAAATTTTGAGCCCAGCCAATTTTGGTTCATTGTTAGAGATTTCAAGCCAAAATTAATATTGGAATGTATCCAATTAAGCATATCTGAGTTCTGACCTTTTGCAATGCAATGCAAAGATCTTTGCCGCCATGGACACTCTTTACACACTGGCAGTCCAAGATAGTTATAGCTACAAATTACAATCAATTAATATTTTTATTATTTAATAGCTAAAATTTAATGATATTTAATTATTAATTATAACTATAACAAATAATTACTAATCAAGTTAACAATGTCTGATGCATATGTAAAAGTGAAAGCTGGCAAATTGAAGCTTAAAGGTGAAAAGTGAGTATATCTATTATCTATCTGCTATTTGATTTAGTCTAATTATTATTGATCTATCTCTTAGTCTCATGTAATTGAACAGTGACTACTAAATGATCATATCTCTCAATATTATTTCAATATATTGGTTATGAAAATTAGTATCTATTGCTAGTTATTTCATTATGTGAATAACTAGCTATTCACATGACTAAATTCTATATCTTGGCAACAAATTTGTACTAATCTTTTTCTTTCTAAACACAATATTTTCCAATAAAAACATGATCCATTGAGTATTGAAATGTTCAACTTTTCTGAGCTGAGTTGTAGGAATAGCTATACCTTAAAATATATTCTAATTAGCTAGGATATATTATGATCCCATTATTTTCAAATTAATTTTTTAGTATAGGATTAGCAATTGAGAACTATTCTTCAATTCATTACTGATCATTTGTTGAATTTTGTTCATTTCTTCTTAGTTAATTAGTACCAATATTTTGCAGGACAAAGAAACACAAATCAAAGAAGAGAAAGCATGGAGAGTCTTCGGGAGAATCAACTAATAACAAATCTGAGTCCAATGAAGAGATTGATATCAAGAAACATGGGGGATGGTGGAAGATAACTTCTGCTTACCTAGTAAAATAATATAGAATGATTATAATTTTGTAAAGGAGTTCCCTTAAATTTCTAATTGATAGTTAACTACCTCTTTGCAGTCTAGGAATATTCTGGAATAATTGATGTTGGTTAAGCTACATGTGTTAGATATTTATGATCACTAAAATTTAAACTTACGTATTACAAAAAAAATGTATTGCTTCTCTCTGAAATGAACCTGTTTTTAATGTTGATAGCTAATGTGAAAATTAATTATTGTGCTATTTAAAATTGTTATTTATGCTTAGGCTATCTATTCTTTTGTTACAATAATTTTCAGTTGTAAAAGTCCCTTGCAGTCAATTAGTTAATGACCCTAATTCTATTTTTATTTCAGATAAAAGGAAGCATAGCTGTTCAAATGGGTGATCTCCCTGTGTTCATATCTGCTATGGATGACGGAACTTTCACAGTTGGTGCACCACACGATGAAGGTTAGTTTTCACTCTATATTTTTGAATTGACATGTTTCCTGCTATTGCCAAATGTACAGTTATATTCCCGCTGCAATGCCGTACATAACTAGATTACGTGCACTTGGTAGAGCGCATACCATTGCCGCCGCTTATCCGTTTGCAACCAAAATCTAATAAACTGGTGACTGGATAGTGACCAATCATCCCTCTAAGTTTCATGCAATATGGTTTAATACTTTTTGAGCTATTGAGTTATAAATGACCTTGACCTTTGACCGGATCGCTCCCAAAATTCTACCAGATGGTTCCTGGACATTGACCAATTGTACCATCTCATTTCAATTTGGTTGAATGCTTTTTGAGTTATACTTGGCCTTGACCTTGATATTTGACCCGATTGCTCCCAAAATCTAACAAAATGGTTCCTTTATATTGACCAATCGTCCTACCAAGTTTCATGCAATATGGTGCAATACTTTTTGAGTTATAAATGACCATGACCTTGTCCTTTAACTGGGTCACTCACAAAATTCTACCAGCATGTCACTGGACATGAACCAATCGTTTCACCAAATTTCAGGCAATTTGGTTGAATACTTTTTAAGTTAAGCGAAAAACAAGATGATGAATAAATGGATGCCGTCAATAATATGACCTTCCCGCATTCTGCGAAGGTAATAACATAACCATTAATGCCAGTACTTCTGTGGCTGGCGTTTCTAGGAGTTGTGTTATGCTTTTTCTTGTCCCACTGCTTAATACAATTTAAAACAAAATGGTAATCTACATTAAATCCCTCTGCATCTTATTTATTATTTATTTAATATAGCTATGAGAATAACTAGGGACCCACCAGTGGGTCTCTTCTCTGGAAACGTGTTAATAAATTGATTTGTGTTCTAGGTCTTTTATCTTCATGTGTTATTTATATTCATTGCTATTTAAAGGTGATGGTCCTGCTCCAGAGGAAATTTTAACAGCCGTTCCAACTGGCGACCCAACAAAAATAGCCTTCAAGAGTGGGTACGGAAAGTATGTCGGTGTGGACGGTAAAGGCAGGATGGTTGGGCGTGCTGAAGCTATTGGGCCTCGTGAAATGTGGAGTCCTGTCTTCCAGGTAGCTAATGTTTATTAGCTATTTCCATTCTGGTAGGCTATGCTACGTATCATAACGTATGTGAATATTATGACTGTTTTACTACAATCTTTCTTCACTTCCATGTTGATGCTCCTATATATCCTTGTCCTGTTCCATGTCATCAATTCCATCAATTCTAGTCCTAGTTAAGTAGCTATTTGTCAAATTGAAATATATTTCTTCTGCTTACTTTGATCTTGCTTGTGTTATTAAAGCAATTCTTTTGTTGAGATTTCCATATCTTATCCTAAATCAATCCAGAAATATTATGGATTAATATATTCTATAGTTATCTAAGTAATAATTATAGTAAATATATAGCTAGTTGTCTAAATGAGTAAAAATTCTATAGTTGTCTAAGTTTTTCTCTTTAGATATTGATTAACGGCATCATGATATCATTTTTGTAACCCTCTCTTAATAGACAATGTCTAGGAACATTCAACTGAACTTTTTGAGAGAGCTGTAAACTGCTTTCTCACTGAAGTTAATTTTAAAATATCTTTTGAAATGTACTTCAATAATTTCAACTTTCAAGCCAGACAAACTCCATAAAACTGCTGCTTCCTATCATCCTTCTATTGTTTTATCGTCTGTTTTAGATCTTTGACCTTTCTTTGAAATATCTGACTTCTCCACTGTGTTTTTAACTACACTGTAGCTGAGATTACTTCGCTATGACTTTTCTCTCACTCATATAATATGAAGTCTTTTAGACCTAAACTAAATGAGGATATATTTTTTGAATAGCTACCTAATTAGATAATCTCTATCAATATTTAATTAACCAATTTAAATTTAATTAATTACCATAGTTGGTTACTTGAGAAAGTTTTCCCAAGTAACCAATTCAATATTTTCGGACATATGAGAAACATTAATTTAACATCTAGCTATATATAATTTAACATTTTTAACATATATAATCGGTATGTTACTATACCAATTATAATAACGAGTTATGTTAAATTATTTTGTTTTTTTCTTATATGTCCGATAATATGGAACCGTCTAATAACTCAAGATTACCTTATCTTTATTTCTGATGAAGTATCCCTTAGCATATAGATAATAGTTTGATGTTTTACAAAGTGTTCCCCTTCCACAGGATGATGAGACAGCTCTCCTCTCCTCTGAAGATTGCTTTGTTGGTGTGGATGACGATGAGAATATAGTAGCTAGGAGTACAAAAGCTGGTAAAGCAGAGATGATTACAATCAGGTGTAACACACTCAGGTGAGTTGATTTGACACACATATATACACTTTATTATTTAAATGTGACATGTGTGAGTGAGTTGATTTAACACACGCAGAAATTAGTTATATTGAAATTTACTGGACGCAAATACAGTTGGCTAATTATGATTTTATAGACGATATTTCTCCGTTACCATAAATTTATCTTGGTACTTCCTTTGACTAGTTATTCATCAATTACTGCTCCTTCACCCTCTTCAATCCAATTTCTTCATTAGTTCGTTAATAGTTAATTTGTTTGTTTCATACCTACAGAGAGAAGGACAAGAAAGCTGTTCTTCCTGATGAAGAACAAGGCTCACTGAAGGACATCGAGAGGAACTACGTTAAGAAGTTCCAGGTGAGTGTCAGGGACTGTCTGTGAAAGGATATGACACTCACAGTACTCTGATAGTGGGTGTTACAGCTCATGTATACTTAGAAGAATAAAGAACGAAGATTATAATGGTCATGTTAACATATGTCCATTTCAATCACTGATTTCTATAGGTCGGATAGGTACATGACCTGTGTTAACACTCACTGTCAGAGTAGCTACTGTGACCAAGGTTCATAGACTATAACAGGTTAAACGAATGGGGAAAAAATTGCCATTGAGAAAACAACATTTTCTGTCTTCCTTCTTGAATATCTCTTAAACGGTAGATTAAACTTGCGCGTGAGTCAACATAGAATTCTTTAGAATTTAATTATCTATCGAATGGTATAAAATTATTTTAATGAAATGGTTATTATCACTGAAAAAAGAACAAAAAACTAACTGCTATTCACTCCGTTGTCCGTTGATTAATGGGCACTGGTCAACATTTTCATCCGCTTCAATTACTGTAGCTAAAAGCCTAAAATGAGAACAAAAATAATATTGCAATAATAGAATAAGAAATAAACAATATAAAATGTTAATTATTGTATCATAGGTTTTAATCTAAAGAATAGGTTTTCATCTAAAAAAATTGTAGACGCAGCTCTTAGTAACATTTCGTACTATTTCTATTCGTTTAACCTGTTATAGTCTATGAACATTGGCTGTGAGTGCCAAATTTCTGCAACGTTCTTATAGCTAGCTATATTAAAAATGTTTCTAAAGGGCCGTACACCCGTAGGAATTTTTAAGTCTTTCCACCAAACTTTTTGCTAAGCTCCTCCTACTTTTTCCACGAGAATATAAGAAAAAAACAATATAAATTGTTATTTATTTCAGTTGGTATCCAAGATACCTGCAGGTTTCATGGATACCAACTGAAATAAATAACAATTATACAGCAAAACCTCGTAGGAGACCAGCCTCTTAGTAGACAAACCTCCTGTTAGACCAAGAAATTTTTGAAAAACCTCGTACTAGACAAAACACAATTTTTGTTACCTGACAGTTATTCTAGTGTAAATATTACAAGGAGTAATAATTACAATACTGTTTTAAAGTTAAATTTATAATTTGAATAATGTATTATATTTATTTATGCTGTCTATAGGATAAAACATAATGCAGAATCGGTTTAAGATTTGATGGTAGGGTCTGTGCTAAAAAAAATTGATGTGAAAAGTAATAGAAAACTAGAGACAGTGAAGACTATTATAATTTCATAAAATGATAATTTAATTGAAAAAAAATATTATATTCATTTTAATTGAAGCAAAGAAATTAATTCTGTTTCTAAATTAGTTTCCCTTCAAAATTGGTATGTTAGTCACCATTAATTTGGCATTAAAGTTATCATAAACAAATAGAGTTAACGAAATATTAAAGTCACCGCTTCACTTTTAGAGAACACGATGTTGGTCTAGTAGGAAACTAATAAAGTGAGTTTCTTACTAGACCAAACAAACTTGGAACGTAACTCTGGTCTACTACGAGGTTTTGCTGTACAGCTTTTTCTTATATTCTCGTGGAAAAAGTAGGAGGAGCTTAGCAAAAAGTCTGGTGGAAAGACTTGAAAAACCCTGCGTGTGTACGGCCCTTTAGTAATAACTACTAGTTATTGCTATTTACCATTTTTATTATTACATTTGAATGCAAACAATTAGTCGTAGTATCAGAGCTCTATCCTGAAACTGTCAGTGGTGAATGGAAGAGAAGGGGGGTGGCGTCCCTTGGGTCCTGAACTGTTATTATTTGGATTGTGGATTGTCGTTTTTCATTTTTATCATGTTTATCATTTTTTAACGCTACTTGCAGTTTTAGAGGATAGCGCTAGGGTTATGCTCTTCAACTACGAGGTCTTGGATTTTGTGTTAGGTAGACTCGTAGGCTTCATTTACTATCACCTCTTCATTTTCCTCTTCCATCCATGAGATCGGTGCTTGTGTCCCTTTCAGTCACATTCTTTGGTAAGTGACTGCAATCACGGAGTAGCTTTTCTGCATCCATGAACTTATCACTGACTTATGGTAGGTGACTTTGTTCATGGATCCACTTTTCTTTCTGACTGCTTCTTTGAGTCCCTTGTATTTAATTTCCTTTCGACGCCAGCAATATAGTCGACGTTAAACCCCAAATAAATTAAATCATGGAGCCACTTTCCTTTCTGACTGCTTCTTCCAGTCTCTTGTACTTCACTTATTTTTGAGTGATTGGGCTTTTGGGTCCGAAGCAATAAAATCTCATATAATTCCAATGTATTTTTAAAAAGTATTGTAAAATAAATTCGAATTTATTATAAAATTGTATTGTAAAATAAATTTCAATGTATAATTATTATGTGTGTCTTGTGGTTCTCTCTCAGAAATTCCAAGACAAGAGGATGCGTCTCAACCCTGAGGGTCACCTCGAACTCAAAGAGGCCAAAGGTACGGGTAAACTCCACGAAACTTTATTGGACAGACGAAGCAAAATGAAAGCTGATCGGTATTGTAAATAAACAACTATTTCTAAATATTTTAAAGATAGTGTTATTACCCTTTTTAAGTCAATAGGCAAATTATGTCAGTGTTTCTTAAACTTCGGTTAGTTTCTTCAGATGTTACCCATTTAAAACTAGATGACGTGCACTCGTAGAGTGCATACCTTCGCCATCGCTTATGACATTAACTGTCCAATAATCTATGGGTTATAAATGACCTTGACCTTTGACCCAAAATCTAATAAACTGGTTCTTGGATAATGACCAATCGTCCCACCAAGTTCCAAACAATTTTTTTCAATACTTTTAGTTATTGAGTTATAAATGACCTTGATCGTGATCTGTGACCTGATCGCTCCCAAAATTCTACCAAATGGTCCCTGTACTGTGTGTGACCAATCGTCCCACAAATTCCAGGCTAAGTGGTTAGATACTTTTTTAGTTATGCGAATAACAAGATGATCAATAAATACGCCTAAAATATAACCTTCCGGAATCTACGAAGGTAAAAAAATTCATTACACTATGCCACGTTTCGGATCTTTCTCATTTGACGAACCCTTACAAATTTAATTTAAATTACTTTTTAAGTGTATTTTTGTCTAATGAATTCGAAAATCATAACCGTTTTTTGTAGAAGCGAAAACTTTCTGAGATATGATAGTTTTAGAGGTTTTAATTCCCTATGTATTACTGAAGGATTGAGAACTTGAAAAACTCGTGTTTTCATGGAAATTACTCAAACTTTACATGAAACTGTAATGTAGTTTGTTGTACGCACACTTCATTATTGTTTATTGACCTGGCAGGGGGGTATGGGGGCGGCACGCACCCCTTTACACATGTATCAGTATTGAAGTAAGAAATGGAAACTGAAAATTTTCGAAAAATGTATTTTGCCCCTCCCCCTGCCTGGTCATTAATCAATCCACAAACTAGCGGATACAACAAACCACTGGCATCCCCCGCCTTAATTACCAAATCACAACTCAGTTTAATTACCATATTTTCGAATACGCAAAAACTTTATATAATAATCATTATTTAACTTTTATTTAAATTGGTATTCATGATACCAATTTGAATAGAAGTTGAATAATCTATACTAATAATATCCTTAGTGTGTTTATTTATTTATTTATTTATTTGTTGTCCGCTTTTACACGACGGGTATTAAACATGAAGAATGTAACTATGATACGCACGGGAATATATAAATGTTTTTATCTATAAAATAGATTAGACTATGCAGAAAATTTAATTTTAATTGAATTCATTAAAAGTAACGTAATAACGGGAAATAAATTGGTATTGATGATGACCCGTTATTTTTAATGGGAAAATACACTAATAATTATTATATTTTCTTTTCTGACGTGTCCGAAAATGTAGAACCAACCAATAACTTGGAACTTTGTACCCTACTACCAAAAATATTTCACAGAGCATAAGATTACTGTTTGTTAAATAATAAATTATTATAGAATTCACAACTTTAATTTTTCATCACAGTCACAAACACTGTTTATTAATAGGCTTATATAGTACTCTAATAACTCTAAAATAAATTTTATTTCATTATAACTGATAGAAAATGAGGTATATAATCAAGGAGTAACAATTATAAATTTCTTGTTACTTTTATTCGCTTTAGTTACCGTTTGGTAACTAAACTGAGTCGTGATTTGGTAACTAAAGCGGGGGATGCCTGTACTAAGTTTCAAGTTATTGGAACGTTCTACATTTTCGGACACATTCGAAAAGAAAATAGGTAATTATTATTCAAATTATATTTGAATTGGTATCATGAATACCAATTGAAATAAAAGTTAAATAAAGATTATCATATTGAGATTTTTACATGTTCGAAAATATGGAACCGTGCGATAACACGGAACTAACCCTAGAATAGGACATTTTGAATTTCTGAACCAATTGCTTATAATAACCTCATCTGGATTATAATTTTTGATGTTTTTGATAGTTACCGTAAAATAATTACAAAAGACTCTGTTTTCTATGTCTACGAACATGAATTAAATAGTTACAAGGATACTCGCACTCGACAGAAATACCGACAAAGAAAATGAAGGTGACGTCACTTGGAATACGATTTGAAGGTTCTTGTATTGTTTACTTTGAGTCTGTAGCTCAATACTAGCTTTTCTGTAGCTTAATACTAGTTTTCAAAATACAGCTATTAGCTACTTTATTCTATACAGTTCTTTTATTATTCATTTTGTTAATTTGTATATGTTATGAACAACAATATAAAGTTAGTGATTTATGATTTTCATTCATTCCTTAATCCGCCGACAAATATTAATTATATATATTTCACCATATCGATTTTATCGTGATAAATAGTTCTTATACCTACATTTTTATATTAGAAATTATTCTATATAGTTCTTCAATTTCAAACATTGTTGGAGAATACACAATTAATCGTAGTCGACACAAATCCAATTATTATTGAATATCATCTGAGCTAAATTCAATAAATGATTTCAGTATTAGGTATATATATAATTATATATTAGAATTTACGATGTATATAATTATCTATTTGACCAAGTAATCAAAAGTCATTTCATGAAGATCTATAACCAAATATTTCCAATGCGAGTATCTGTATACCAGGTGACGTCATGAGTCGCTCGCGTGACGTCACACTTTCGTGTCATTTTCAAGTGCGAGTATCCTTCTAACTATTTAATTCATGGTCTACGAAATAAGTACAACTTTTATTAAAGCGAGGTGTAATTAAAGCGAGGCCTGCCTGTACATTACAGTTTCATGTAAAAAATCTGTTTGAGTAATTTCAATGAAAACACGAGTTTTTTTTCACAAAGTTCTCAATCCTTCAGTAATACATAAGAAATAAATATCTTTAAACCCTCATATCTCAAAAAGTATTAGTTTCTACAAGAAAAATAATTTTCAAATTCTATGGACAAAAATATAATTTAAATTACATTTTGTGGGAGTCGTCAAATGGAAAAGATCCCAAGTTTTTTCTAACATGTAAAGATAAAAAGAATGCTGTTAATAATACTCTTAATGAACTGAAAATATTGCAGAAAAGTTATAATTACTCAGTAACCCTATTAAATATTTTAATTACCCAGCTTACGGTAATTAAACACTGACTTAGAGAATAGGTTCGTTCATATTGTAGGGTGACTGCATCATAATCCGTCCACTGCTAAAATCGTCATGTCTTGTGTTTTTCGTTCTAGTTTAACTAAATCAAAATGAAGCAATACTAATAAGTAATAAAATTGAAAATAATAAGAAGTGCGAGTATCCTTAAAACTATAGGTATTTGATAATTATGTATATTATATTTAAAAAAAAATTTGCAAGTAGGTACATTGAGTATTGAATGCAATGCATGGAAAATGCACTTTTTGATTTATATAATTGGTGCCTCATTTCTTTTGAAAACAGTAGAGCTGTTTTTGACCGGTCACACTAACTGTAATAATTGAAAATGGACTTAAATGTGGATAATTGACGAACTATGGGTCATATGTTTGTTAGGGGCGTTCAGACAATGACCCTGTTAGTGAGTTAAAATGGACTGAATCCCTCATTTGATTTCATAATTTAATGTAGTTTTTTGGTATCCGCTAGTTTGTTGTACTGCACACTTCATGATTGTTTAATGACCTGGCAAGGAGGTTCGGTGGGCGGCACGCCCCCGATATACATATATTTTGTGTTAAATCAGTGTATTTGTCTGTCCTTGACTACAATTGACTTACCCCTTTTAACCCAAAAAATTTTACCAGAAAAACCTCTATTCAATTAGTTTTGCACGTTAAATGTAATCTGAGAGCGAATTCATGTCCACAAAATATTTTCAGATAGGTAAGTATGAACACCTTGGAAATTAGTTTAAAATTCAATTTCAAGTTCTATTTTAAACTCCTTGCGGCTAAATAGTACTCAGGTACCTAATATAGACCTTATAGCTACTACATAAAGAGTAAACAACTCCTATAGGTTGTGCATAATCATTTTTATTGTATCTTTCTCTATTTTATTTTAAAAAATTGGTCTATAGGATTGTGACAATATGCTTTTAAAATCATAGATCTTGAAAATATTATAGACGGAGAGAATTAAACTGTATTGAATCGTTTTAAACCAGTAGTATATAGTATTCGATACCATTTCATTATTTTCCCAACCTTAGTGATCAAATGACGAGTTTGAATATTGATTTTTGCTGCTGAATGTGTCAATTCAACATCAAAACACCCTACAACTTCTCGTGATTGGTTTTCTCTCCAAACTTGAAGCCAATCGCGAATCCGGAAATTAGGCGGAAAATAGGCTAATCTTCTGATTTGCTTACGGGAAGCAGCTCGCGATGAAGAGATCCAGCGTCGTCTTGGCTTAATATTTACAAACTCGCCAATATTGTAGGCAAAAGATATCATAGTCATTTTTTATTCTTCAATAGTTATATTTTACCTATGCTATTGTAATTAAAACCACTGTGATGAAATGTACCTTATTTTTTGAATAAAGATTTATTATTAATCTGAATAGACTAGGTCACTAGGGACAATAATTACCAGAATTAAATTAATAGGTTATTTAAACTGGTTTTTAATTATTGGTTAATTTTACTTTTTCTCTACTTACAACGTACGATTATAGAAAAATGGGTGTTAGTAAATTAATCAAAAACAATTATACGATATTGTATTATTATTCGTTATTCAATTATTCAGTAGTTGAATACGAGATAAAAATATTGAGATAATTAAAATTAAAATATCGTCGAATGCGAATGAAAGCATAATAAAAATAATTAACATTATTGCACTTTTTCTTGAACTCCTCTATAGTGAATGTAGGGTCCTGAGTAAGGAAGTAGCCTCTATAGTGAACTAATTTTTTTAGTCTACCATGAATTGCCATTGGTTTTAGCAGACTAAATAAAATTTGTTTACTATAGAGCCTACTTCATTACTCGAGACACTATGTATTCACTAATCACTATACAGGTTTTCATTATAGAGGAGTTACACCGTACCTTTCTGAAATTCAAAACTGTTTTGAAATATTCTTTCTGTAAAGTTTTTCGAGTAAATAATTTATACATATACATTTCTTTTAACTAATAATGAATACTTGTTCTATATGAAAGTATATACATAATTTTAAGAATCTACTTTCCTTTAGAAATCTACTTGTCCTAAAAAACACCTTTTAAAAACGGCTGTTCTTCACTAAAATTTCTTTTCTTTACAAGAAACTGATTTCTTTAATTAAGGAATATTTTTCTTTACTAAAAGCTTAAAGCGCCCGAGCCTTCCCTCCCAGGTCATTAATCAATCATGAAGTGTGCAGTACAACAAACTAGCGGTTACAACAAACTATACTACGGTTTCATGTAAGAAATCTATAATGTTTGAGTAATTTCAATGAAAACATGAGTTTTGCACTCAATCCTTCAGTAATACATAGGAAATAAATAACTTTAAACCCTCATATTTCAAAAAGTATTTGTTTCTGCAAAAAATGGTTATGATTTTTGGAGTCTATGGACAAAAATACTAATAATTTTTTTTAAATTAAATTTGGTGGGTCGTCAAATAGGAAAGTGGAAAGATCCCTAATAACTACTTTATTTTGATCAAAAAATGACATTTCTTTAGCTAGTTACTAAAAATGAGTTTTCTTTAATCTTGACTAAAAACTACTTTCCTTTACTAAAAACTACTTTCCTTTACTAAAAACTACTTTCCTTTACTAAAATCTACTTTCCTTTACTAAAAACTACTTTCCTTTACTAAAAACTACTTTCCTTTACTAAAAACTACTTTTCTTTACTAAAAACTACTTTCCTTTACTAAAAACTACTTTCCTTGACTAAAAACTACTTTCCTTTACTAAAAACTACTTTCCTTTACTAAAAACTACTTTTCTTTATTAAAAACTATACTTTTCTTTACTAAAAACTACTTTCCTTTACTAAAAACTACTTTCCTTTACTAAAAACTACTTTCCTTTACTAAAAACTACTTTCCTTTACTAAAAACAACTTTCCTTTACTAAAAACTACTTTCCTTTACTAAAAACTACTTTGCTTACTAAGAACTACTTTCCTTTACTAAAAACTACTTTCCTTTACTAGACTTTCCTTTACTAAAAACTACTTTCCTTTACTAAAAACTACTTTTCTTCATCAAAAACTAATATCCTTTATAGAGAAACAATTTCCTTTAATAAAAATTAATAATTTTAATTAAAGTAATTACCCCATTAATTAAATCCAGATCTCAACTCCTAATAAAATTTCAGGGTAACAGATGCAATTAACGGCAACATATGGATTGATTAAAATAAATCTAACAATTATTTTATCACTCGATTTGGAAATTCAAACTTATTTTCAAATTTTAGACTTCGATCACACGGAAGAATATAAATAGTTATAAATTTATATATATTTATTTATAAGCAAGTTTAGTTACAATGAATTCGAACTAAGTTAATAATTTTGGTTCATAATGTATGTGTAGAAGCCTATAATTTTCACTAGTTGCTACAAATTTTACAATCTTTTCCCTTTATTTCTAAAACTATAAATTCACGTCTAAAAAACATGACTGTTGATTTAGGGTAATAGTTTATAAGTTTCAAACCATGAACTACTGTTAATGTTACAATAGTTCATTAAGTTTCAAGCTAAAAACTACTGTTTTCGGCCATCCATTCATAGTTTTCAGTACTCAGGTCGCAGTGAGATCGTTACTTCCGTAGTGGTAGGTTGGTTCCGGTAGCTCCCGCTTGCGATTTTGAACTAGGCTCTGCAACAAGCTACAAAATCACGCATGTGATACTTTAATCAACAATTAATGAGTGTTTATTCCTTTTTTTTACTTTCTGTTAATTTGTGAATGAATTATATAGTGTTAAGGTATGTTAAAATGTGATTAAGTTATTTGAAATTGTGCATTTTGTGTTTGTTGAAACTTTTGAATGGATTTTTAAAACGATGAAACGAACTCGAAAAAAACCTGTGTGGTTAGTTAGTTAGGATTTGTTCCAAAAAATGGAAATGCTGTTAATGCAAGGTAAGGTTTTAATTAATTTATGTGTTATGTGGTTTCTACAGTTCTCTTTACACTATTTTATGATTAATTAAATGTTTGAAATGTATAGCAATGAAATGAATTTCAGTTTAGTGTTATATACTATTTTTTAATGTTTATTTTTATTGACTATTATCAATTGCTTGCAATTACATGACTTTCTTATCTATTTCTCTAACTAATGAATTTCTAAAGTATCTTGCAAGTTAAATTTCACCTCATTCTTTATATTTCGTTGATAAAATATTACTTTAATAATTGAGCATATTTTTGCACAGTCTGCTCTTTTATATGGAACATCTTCTTTGCTGGAAATACCTACAATGTATTGGCAGGAAAATACAATAATTTATTGCTGGAAGTAACGTTTGTTTCTGTAGAAAAACATTTGTTGCTAAAAATATCAGTTTTTTCTGAAAGTATTATTTCTTCTGGAAATATTAGCTTTTTTTCTGGAAATATTATTTTTATTCTATAGAAAATATATATCAGTTTTTTTACTGAAAATTCTATTTTTTTACTCGAAACATTAACCTTTTTACTTGAAATAGAAGCTCTTCCCCGGAAATATTAGCTTTCTACTGGAAATATATAAGCTTTTTTAGAAATCATAACATTTTTCTAGAAACTTCAACATTTTTTTCATGAAATATTAGCTTTTGGGAAAAATCCGTTTATGTTAGGAAATATATTTTTTTCTGAAAATATTAGGGTTTTTACTGGAAATATTATACCTTTTTCTTTTGGAAATAATTTTAAAATTGAATTTTTTTTTACCCTGGAATATTAACTTTCTTACTGTAAATATTAGTTTTCTCTGCAAATTTTAGTTTTTTCAGCATATATGATATATTAGGTTTTCTGCAAATATTAGTTTTTTAAATATTAGTTTTTTTTACTGGAAATATTATTTTTTTACCTAAAATATTAGCTTTTTACTGGAAGTATTAGTTTTTCTATCTGATGTATAGTTTTTCTACTTGAAATATTAATTTTTAACTGGGAATTGCATTTCTTTACCGGAAATAGCTATATAGATATTTCTGAAATTTTATATTTTTCGCCGATAACATTTCTTTTTTATCAAGATCCTTTTGTTTATCTTCAAAAGCTACTCTTCCGATTAATTTGTACCCCATGCAATTGCTAGATAGGAGCCTTAACCTCCCTTATCCATTGCATTAATGTCTAATGAGTTAATAAAGCATAAAAACACTGTAATCTATGGTTTATGACGCTATTAAATTTTTGATGGTATTTTCTTGAGTACTTAGCAGAGTATCATTGCTAATTGGATTTTCCGTATATACTCTAGGTACTAAATCTTCAAATTATATACACTAAACTTTTATAATTTGCTGGGGGAATTTGCTGTATATTTGCTGAATGTTGTCTATAGTCGAATAATGAATTTTCTTGTGACTATTTTATATTTAGTATTTAGATATGGCACTCCTCCTGCCATATCTAACCACTCCTCCTGCCATATCTAACCACTCCTCCTGCCATATCTAACCACTCCTCCTGCCATATCTAACCACTCCTCCTGCCATATCTAACCACTCCTCCTGCCATATCTAACCACTCCTCCTGCCATATCTAACCACTCCTCCTGCCATATCTAACCACTCCTCCTGCCATATCTAACCACTCCTACAGCCAAATCAAACCACTCCTCCTGCCATATCTAACCACTCCTACAGCCAAATCAAACCACTCCTACTGCCATATCTAACCACTCCTACAGCCAAATCAAACCACTTCTCCTGCCATATCTAACCACTCCTACAGCCAAATCAAACCACTCCTACTGCCATATCTAACCACTCCTACAGCCAAATCAAACCACTCCTCCTGCCATATCTAACCACTCCTACTGCCATATCTAACCACTCCTACTGCATATCTACCACTCCTACTGTCATATCTAACCACTCCTCCTGCCATATCTAACCACTCCTCCTGCCATATCTAACCACTCCTCCTGCCATATCTAACCACTCCTCCTGCCATATCTAACCACTCCTCCTGTCATATCTAACCACTCCTACAGCCAAATCAAACCACTCCTCCTGCCATATCTATAACCACTCCTACTGCCATATCTATAACCACTCCTCCTGTCATATCTACCACTCCTACTGTCATATCTAACCACTCCTCCTGCCATATCTAACCACTCCTCCTGCCATATCTATAACCACTCCTCCTGTCATATCTAACCACTCCTCCTGCCATATCTAACCACTCCTCCTGCCATATCTATAACCACTCCTCCTGTCCTATCTAACCACTCCTACTGTCATATCTAACCACTCTTCCTGCCATATCTATAACCACTCCTACTGCTATATCTATAACCACTCCTCCTGCCATATCTAACCACTCCTCCTGCCATATCTAACCACTCCTACAGCCATATCTAACCACTCCTACAGCCAAATCGAACCACTCCTCCTGCCATATCTATAACCACTCCTCCTGTCCTATCTAACCACTCCTACTGCATATCTAACCACTCCTCCTTCCATATCTATAACCACTCCTACTGCTATATCTATAACCACTCCTACTGCCATATCTATAACCACTCCTCCTGCCATATCTATAACCACTCCTACTGCCATATCTATAACCACTCCTCCTGCCATATCTATAACTACTCCTCCTGTCCTATCTAACCACTCCTACTGTCATATCTAACCACTCCTCCTGCCATATCTATAACCACTCCTACTGCTATATCTATAACCACTCCTACTGCCATATCTATAACCACTCCTCCTGCCATATCTATAACCACTCCTCTTGTCCTATCTAACCACTCCTACTGTCATATCTAACCACTCCTCCTGCCATATCTATAACCACTCCTCCTGCCATATCTATAACCACTCCTCCTGTCCTATCTAACCACTCCTACTGTCATATCTAACCACTCCTCCTGCCATATCTATAACCACTCCTCCTGCCAATCTATAACCACTCCTCCTGCCAATCTATAACCACTCCTCCTGCCAATCTAACCAATCCTCCTGTCCTATCTAACCTATCCTACTGTCATATCTAACCACTCCTCCTTCCATATCTATAACCACTCCTCCTGCCATATCTATAACCACTCCTACTGCTATATCTATAACCACTCCTCCTGCCATATCTAACCACTCCTCCTGCAATATCTAACCACTCCTACAGCCAAATCAAACAACTCCTCCTGCAATATCTATAACCACTCCTACTGTCATATCTATAACCACTCCTACTGCCATATCTATAACCACTCCTGCCATATCTAACCACTCCTCCTGCAATATCTATAACCACTCCTCCTGCCATATCTATAACCACTCCTCCTGCCATATCTAGAACCACTCCTCCTGTCATATCTAACCACTCCTCCTGCCATATCTAGAACCACTCCTACTGTCATATCTAACCACTCCTCCTGCCATATCTAGAACCACTCCTACTGCCATATCTATAACCACTCCTACTGTCATATCTATAACCACTCCTTCTGCCATATCTATAACCACTCCTCCTGCCATATCTATAACCACTCCTCCTGTCATATCTAACCACTCCTCCTGCAATATCTATAACCACTCCTCCTGCCATATCTATAACCACTCCTCCTGCCATATCTATAACCACTCCTCCTGCCATATCTATAACCTCTCCTACTGCCATATCTAACCACTCCTCCTGCCATATCTATAACCTCTCCTACTGCCATATCTAACCACTCCTCCTGCCATATCTAGAACCACTCCTCCTGTCATATCTAACCGCTCCTCCTGCCATATCTATAACCACTCCTCCTGCCATATCTATAACCACTCCTACTGCCATATCTATAACCACTCCTCCTGCCATATCTATAACCACTCCTCCTGCCATACCTATTACCACTTCTAATGCCATATCTAACCACTCCTCCTGCCATATCTAACCACTCCTCCTGCCATATCTATAACCACTCCTCCTGCCATATCTATAACCACTCCTACTGTCATATCTATAACCACTCCTACTGCCAAATCTAACCACTCCTACTGCCAAATCTAACCACTCCTACTGCCAAATCTAACCACTCCTCCTGCCATATCTATAACCACTCCTCCTGCCATATCTATAACCACTCCTCCTGCCATATCTATAACCACTCCTACTGCCATATCTATAACCACTCCTACTGCCATATCTAACCACTCCTCCTGCCATATCTATAACCACTCCTCCTGCCATATCTATAACCTCTCCTACTGCCATATCTAACCACTCCTCCTGCTATATCTATAACCACTCCTCCTGCTATATCTATAACCTCTCCTACTGCCATATCTAACCACTCCTCCTGCCATATCTATAACCACTCCTACTGTCATATCTATAACCACTCCTACTGTCATATCTATAACCTCTCCTCCTGCCATATCTATAACCACTCCTCCTGCCATATCTATAACCACTCCTCCTGCCATATCTATAACCTCTTCTACTGCCATATCTAACCACTCCTCCTGCCATATCTATAACCACTCCTACTGTCATATCTATAACCACTCCTCCTGCCATATCTATAACCACTCCTACTGTCATATCTATAACCACTCCTCCTGTCATATCTATAACCACTCCTACTGCCATATCTAACCACTCCTCCTGCCATATCTATAACTACTCCTCCTGCCATATCTATAACCACTCCTCCTGCTATATCTACCCACTCCTCCTGCCATATCTAACCACTCCTCTTGCCGCCATATCTAACCACTTCTGCCATATCTAACCACTCTTCCTGCCATATCTAACCACTCTCCCTGCCATATCTAACCACTCTCCCTGCCATATCTAACCACTCTCCCTGCCATATCTAACCACTCTCCCTGCCATATCTATAACCACTCTCCCTGCCATATCTATAACCACTCCTCCTGCCATATCTATAACCACTCCTCCTGCCATATCTAACCACTCCTCCTGCCATATCTAACCACTCCTCCTGCCATATCTATAACCACTCCTCCTGCCATATCTATAACCTCTCCTACTGCCATATCTAACCACTCCTCCTGCCATATCTATAACCACTCCTACTGTCATATCTATAACCACTCCTACTGTCATATCTATAACCACTCCTACTGTCATATCTATAACCACTCCTACTGTCATATCTATAACCACTCCTACTGTCATATCTATAACCACTCCTACTGCCATATCTAACCACTCCTCCTGCCATATCTATAACCACTCCTCCTGCCATATCTATAACCATTCCTACTGTCATATCTATAACCACTCCTACTGTCATATCTATAACCACTCCTACTGCCATATCTATAACTACTCCTCCTGCCATATCTATAACCACTCCTCCTGCTATATCTACCCACTCCTCCTGCCATATCTAACCACTCCTCCTGCCGCCATATCTTATCGCTTCTGCCATATCTAACCACTCTTCCTGCCTTATCTAACCACTCTTCCTGCCATATCTAACCACTCTCCCTGCCATATCCAACCACTCTCCCTGCCATATCTAACCACTCTCCCTGCCATATCTATAACCACTCTCCCTGCCATATCTATAACCACTCCTCCTGCCATATCTATAACCACTCCTCCTGCCATATCTAACCACTCCTCCTGCCATATCTATAACCTCTCCTACTGCCATATCTATAACCACTCCTACTGTCATATCTATAACCACTCCTCCTGCCATATCTAACCACTCCTCCTGCCATATCTATAACCTCTCCTACTGCCATATCTATAACCTCTCCTACTGCCATATCTATAACCTCTCCTACTGCCATATCTATAACCACTCCTACTGCCATATCTATAACCTCTCCTCCTGCCATATCTATAACCACTCCTACTGCCATATCTATAACCACTCCTCCTGCCATATCTATAACCACTCCTACTGCCATATCTATAACCACTCCTACTGCCATATCTATAACCACTCCTACTGCCATATCTATAACCACTCCTCCTGCCATATCTATAACCTCTCCTACTGCCATATCTATAACCACTCCTACTGCCATATCTATAACCACTCCTACTGCCATATCTAACCACTCCTCCTGCAATATCTATCCATTCTCCCTGCCATATCCACCAAATAGATAATATTGCCCAAACCGCCCGAATGCATATGACTTGTACTCAGGCAAGGGTAAAATCAGCGCGACGATTCGTGAATGGATATGCCAGAGCTCTGGGTTAATAGTATTCGCAGTCATGTTTTTTCTGTCTAACATATTCACAGGGAGTTTCCGAAAGAAAAGTCTTACACAAACTTACGTACAAACAACACCGACTCTCAGGATTTCACTTGAATATCCCACTGGCCAAAAAATACCAACTGGGATTTCTTTGGCTCCTTCAGAGCACTCCATGGAACGAGTGGCAGCTCTTGAGAGAACGTCTGCACGATTAGAACGTCAGGTATTTGTTAGTGTGCACTGTTAGAACATCAAATATTTGTTTGTGTGTAAACAGTGTGCACTGATAGAACGTTAAATGTTTGTTAGAGTGTACAGTGTGCACTGATAGAACGTCATATGTTTGTTAGTGTGTACAGTGTGCACTGTTAGAACGTCATATGTTAGTTAGTGTGTACAGTGTGCACTGATAGAACGTCATATGTTTGTTAGTGTGTACAGTGTGCACTGTTAGAACGTTAAATATTTGTTAGAGTGTACAGTGTGCACTGATAGAACGTTAAATGTTTGTTAGAGTGTACAGTGTGCACTGATAGAACGTTAAATGTTTGTTAGAGTGTACAGTGTGCACTGATAGAACGTCATATGTTTGTTAGTGTGTACAGTGTGCACTGTTAGAACGTCATATGTTAGTTAGTGTGTACAGTGTGTACTGATAGAACGTCATATGTTTGTTAGTGTGTACAGTGTGCACTGTTAGAACGTTAAATATTTGTTAGAGTGTACAGTGTGCACTGATAGAACGTTAAATGTTTGTTAGAGTGTACAGTGTGCACTGATAGAACGTCAAATGTTAGTTAGTGTGTACAGTGTGCACTGTTAGAACGTCATATGTTTGTTAGTGTGTACAGTGTGCACTGTTAGAACGTCAAATGTTTGTTAGTGTGTACAGTGTGCACTGTTAGAACGTCATATGTTTGTTAGTGTGTACAGTGTGCACTGTTAGAACGTCATATGTTTGTTAGTGTGTACAGTGTGCACTGTTAGAACGTCATATGTTTGTTAGTGTGTACAGTGTGCACTGTTAGAACGTCATATGTTAGTTAGTGTGTACAGTGTGCACTGATAGAACGTTAAATATTTGTTAGAGTGTACAGTGTGCACTGATAGAACGTTAAATGTTTGTTAGAGTGTACAGTGTGCACTGATAGAACGTCATATGTTTGTTAGTGTGTACAGTGTGCACTGTTAGAACGTCATATGTTTGTTAGTGTGTACAGTGTGCACTGTTAGAACGTCATATGTTAGTTAGTGTGTACAGTGTGCACTGTTAGAACGTTAAATATTTGTTAGAGTGTACAGTGTGCACTGTTAGAACGTCATATGTTTGTTAGTGTGTACAGTGTGCACTGTTAGAACGTCATATGTTTGTTAGTGTGTACAGTGTGCACTGTTAGAACGTCATATGTTAGTTAGTGTGTACAGTGTGCACTGTTAGAACGTCAAATGTTTGTTAGTGTGTACAGTGTGCACTGTTAGAACGTTAAATATTTGTTAGAGTGTACAGTGTGCACTGTTAGAACGTCATATGTTAGTTAGTGTGTACAGTGTGCACTGTTAGAACGTCAAATGTTTGTTAGTGTGTACAGTGTGCACTGTTAGAACGTGATATGTTTGTTAGTGTGTACAGTGTGCACTGTTAGAACGTCATATGTTTGTTAGTGTGTACAGTGTGCACTGTTAGAACGTCATATGTTAGTTGGTGTGTACAGTGTGCACTGTTAGAACGTCTAATGTTAGTTAGTGTGTACAGTGTGCACTGTTAGAACGTCATATGTTTGTTAGTGTGTACAGTGTGCACTGTTAGAACGTTAAATTAACAACTTCTGTAGAAATGCCTTCGTTTAGTAGAACTGAGGTTATACAAGATATCATAAAAGAAATTGATCAAGTTTTCGCTTCGTAATTAATTATTGAAGAAATATTCGGACTCAACTTTCACTGTCCGACTTTCTAAGTTTTTATTAGATTAAATAGAAGAACAAGGAGGGGAAACGAACTTATCTCGTATTTTCGTAAATTTATTGGTAATTAGGTATTTAGATACACTTTTAGGTACCTAATGTTTTTTAGGCTAATGGTATTTAGATACCGGTATAGGTAGCCATTTATAATATGTCTAAAAGCTTTGTTATTGTTTTGAAATTGTCTGGTGAACCACTTTCTTTTTCTTTGCTTGAAATTCGGAGGGAAGGAGAAATATCACAAGAATAGCTAAAATAATGATTTTGATAAAAATATAGAACCAAATTTGAATTGGTTTGCAGTTTTGTGACCTAATTTGGTTGAAACGGTAAAAATATTATATGTTTTAATCTTACTTACTTCAAATTTATCATTTATTCTATTTAAGACTAATTTTAGTTCAATTAGTTTATTTCAAGAAATGATCATTTCAAGTACAGGTTACTATTATATCTTACTACTCCTTTTCTACATTCATTTTGCTGAGAATAATAGATTTCTTCTCATTTCTTTTGACAGTTTCTTCTCCATTGAATTGAGTGTTTAATATACTCTCAATGGTCTTTTCACCAAGACTCCACTACAGTCAAGACTCTTTAGGATTATTTTATTCAGACTTTTGCTGGAGATTAAATTCTGCAGACTTCTTTTGGAAAGTCTTCTTCTCGTAGCCTTGGATTTGGACTTTGACGTAGAATGCGTAATTTGCCGTAGACTTTTCGCTGCCGTATGCCTATTTTAGCAGGGATGCTCATGATGAAAGTTGGACACTTTAACGGTAAATAATGGGTGGAGATTATATCTTATATTTGTGAGTAACGAGTCTGAGTGGTACCTAGATAGATCTTTTGAAAATTCTCCAAATTGCTTGAATAATAATTGGTCGAATTAACAATTGGTCGAATTAACAATTGGTCGAATTAACAATTGGTCGAATTAACAATTGGTCGAATTAACAATTGGTCGAATTAACAATTGGTCGAATTAACAATTGGTCGAATTAACAATTGGTCGAATTAACAATTGGTCGAATTAACAATTGGTCGAATTAACAATTGGTCGAACTAACAATTGGTCGAATTAACAATTGGTCGAATCAACAATTGGTCGAATCAACAATTGGTCGAATCAACAATTGGTCGAATCAACAATTGGTCGAATCAACAATTGGTCGAATTAACAATTGGTCGAATTAACAATTGGTCGAATTAACAATTGGTCGAATTAACAATTGGTCGAATCAACAATTGGTCGAATCAGCAATTGGTCGAATTAACAATTGGTCGAATCAACAATTGGTCGAATTAACAATTGGTCGAATTAACAATTGGTCGAATTAACAATTGGTCGAATCAACAATTGGTCGAATCAACAATTGGTCGAATCAACAATTGGTCGAATCAACAATTGGTCGAATCAACAATTGGTCGAATCAACAATTGGTCGAATTAACAATTGGTCGAATTAACAATTGGTCGAATTAACAATTGGTCGAATCAGCAATTGGTCGAATCAGCAATTGGTCGAATTAACAATTGGTTGAATCAACAATTGGTCGAATTAACAATTGGTCGAATCAACAATTGGTCGAATTAACAATTGGTCGAATTAACAATTGGTTGAATTAACAATTGGTTGAATTAACAATTGGTCGAATTAACAATTGGTCGAATTAACAATTGGTCGAATTAACAATTTGTCGAATTAACAATTGGTCGAATTAACAATTGGTTGAATCAACAATCGGTCCAATCAACAATCGGTTGAACCAACCATTGCTAGAATCGGCAATTGATAGAACCAATGATTGTTCGAATTAACAATAGTTCGAATTAACAATTGATCGAATCGGTAATTGCTTGAATCGGCAATTGCTTGAATCGGCAATTGTTTTGTTTGGGGTGTATGAGCAATTGATCATTCGAGCAATTGATCATTCGAGCAATTGTTTTTCGAGCAATTGTGTTTCGAGCAATTGTGTTTTGAGCAATTGTGTTTCGAGCAATTGTTTTTCGAGCAATTGTGTTTCGAGCAATTGTTTTTCGAGAAATTGTTTTTCGAGCAATTGTTTTTCGAGCAATTGTGTTTCGAGCAATTGTGTTTCGAGCAATTGTTTTTCGAGCAATTGTGTTTCGAGCAATTGTTTTTCGAGCAATTGTTTTTCGAGCAATTGTTTTTTGAGCAATTGTTTTTTGAGCAATTGTGTTTCGAGTAATTGTGTCTCGAGCAATTGTGTCTCGAGCAATTGTTTTTTGAGCAATTGTTTTTTGAGCAATTGTTTTCCGAGAAATTGTTTTCGAGCAATTGTGTTTCGAGCAATTGTGTTTCGAGCTATTGTGTTTCGAGCTATTGTGTTTCGAGCAATTGTTTTCCGATAAATTGTTTTCGAGCAATTGTTTTTCGAGCAATTGTTTTTCGAGCAATTGTGTTTCGAACAATTGTTGTCAGAGAAATTGTTTTTCGAGCAATTGTTTTTCGAGCAATTGTGTTTCGAGCAATTGTGTTTCGAGCAATTGTTTTTCGAGCAATTGTTTTTCGAGCATTGTGTTTCGAGCAATTGTGTTTCGAGCAATTGTGTTGGAGCAATTGTGTTTCGAGCAATTGTGTTGGAGCAATTGTGTTTCGAGCAATTGTTTTTCGAGCAATTGTGTTTCGAGCAATTGTGTTTCGAGCAATTGTTTTTCACTAATATATTCATTGCAATGCTAACTTTATTCTTGATAAAAGGAAAAAACTTATAATCGGATTAATTAAATAGCGTTAATAAAATGAATAATACTGTCTATAGAATAGAGTTGAATAATTAGGTATGCCTATTTTTTGAAATGTTATTAATTATGTAAATGTTACTAAATGTGAACTTTAAATACAATGTATGTTAAAACATTTAGATGAATATTGGCAACTTGATTGTATTTGGTGATTGGTATTATACCCTGTAGTTACATGCTAATTCAACTTGTACATTGTAAATGTATTTCTCTTTTTATTCACTTTTTACCTCTTATAATACTCTATTTTATTTTTATTTCTCTTTTTATTCACTTTATATCTCTTATAATACTCTATTTTATTTTTATATCTCGCGTATAATAGTCTATTTTATTTCTATATCTCTTATAATACTCTATTTTATTTCTATATCTCGCGTATAATAGTCTATTTTATTTCTATATCTCTTATAATACTCTATTTTATTTCTATATCTCGCGTATAATAGTCTATTTTATTTCTATATCTCGCGTATAATAGTCTATTTTATTTCTATATCTCGCGTATAATAGTCTATTTTATTTCTATATCTCGCGTATAATAGTCTATTTTATTTCTATATCTCGCGTATAATAGTCTATATTTCATTCATACAGTCCATATCTCGCGTACAATACTGTACTTTTTTAATATTTTCCCGTCACGCATGCAAACTAGTGCAAACAATTGCCTGAACTACTTACCCGAATTAGAATATTTTATTTCCATCACACCATCATTGTCCACTCGAACAACTTCTGTCACTAGCTGTGGGAGTGGTTGTTGCTGTTGTTTGTTGCTAAAGTAGGGTTTGTAGAAAAACATATAAATTTATTTATTTAATATAGCTATTTTTTTTTCATTTACTGAATAATTTTATTAATTTATGCAATTAATTTTTTTAGTGATTTATTTTTATTTTTTGAATAAATTTTAACATAACATAATTTTAACGATTAATCTAAGTGTCCGATCATCTCTCCAACGCATTCTACTATTATATTTAAATAAGAAAGTTATTTCAAATTTTACTTTAAGGCAATATTTTCCATCAAAAACTAGAAGAATAAAATCTTCAGACTAGAGGACATAATAACTAAATACTGGTTCACAATTTCTGTTCCTGTGAGAGCTGGAGAGTAAAGTAGAGCGACATCAAATGTTTTACCAATATTGAAAAAACAGTCAAGGCTTTGGTGGCTCGAACAGGTAAGTCGAATATGGACTTCAGTGTTCTTAGTGCAGAGCGCAGTAAGTGAAATAAAATCCAGTAAATTAGAGTAAATGGTAATTAAAAAGCAATGATCTAACTAAACCATTCATTGCGTGTTGGTACCTAGCTTTATTTTTTAAAACAGTCGTATGTACATTTTTTCGAGCATTCCATTTTAAAATATTTTAGTTTCGGTTTACGACTGAAGATAGCCTTAGGGAAAAGTCAAAATGGGTCACCGGGGATTTAGAGTGGCCCCACTTAATTTTCTATGGCCTCACCATAACTTATTCTCCTAAGAAACGTACCGTGAAAATTACTGTTGGTGGTCAGCACGGGTAGGTACACTGAATAAGGCTGATCTATTGCCTCTGCTTATAGACACACTCTGGCAAACAGTGTTGAAACGTGAGACTCGAGAGAGGCATAATTAGGCTGTGACCTGGAGACACTGGAGATAGAGAACTGGAGACAATGGAGATAGAGACCTGGAGACACTGCAGATAGAGACTTGGAGACACTGCAGATAGAGACTTGGAGACACTGCAGATAGAGACTTGGAGACACTGCAGATAGAGACTTGGAGATAGAGACCTGGAGACACTGCAGATAGAGACTTGGAGACACTGCCGATAGAGACTTGGAGACACTGCCGATAGAGACTTGGAGACACTGCAGATAGAGACTTGGAGACACTGCAGATAGAGACTTGGAGACACTGCAGATAGAGACTTGGAGACACTGCAGATAGAGACTTGGAGACACTGCAGATAGATACATGGAGACACTGCAGATACAGACTTAGAGATAGAGACCTGGAGACACTGCAGATAGATACATGGAGACGCTGTAGATAAAGACTTGGAGATAGAGACCTGGAGACACTGCAGATAGAGACTTGGAGACACTGCAGATAGAGACTTGGAGACACTGCAGATAGAGACTTGGAGACACTGCAGATAGAGACTTGGAGACACTGCAGATAGAGACTTGGAGACACTGCAGATAGATACATGGAGACGCTGTAGATAAAGACTTGGAGATAGAGACCTGGAGACACTGCAGATAGAGACTTGGAGATACTGCAGATAGAGACTTGGAGACACTGCAGATAGAGACTTAGAGATAGAGACCTGGAGACACTGCAGATAGAGACTTAGAGATAGAGACCTGGAGACACTGCAGATAGAGACATAGAGGCATTGTGAATGTTTTCAGTAATTTTATCATGACTGCAATTGTGTCTGGATTAAAAATCCTCATTTATTTTCCTTTACAATTTTCCCTAAAGTTCAAGTAATCATTTCAACTCGGTCAAATTCTTCAATTTCTCTTTCTGAAATCTCTCCCTCGAATTTTTCCTATCGGCAATATTGAGATGGTGTGCGGTATCTTTTTGCGAACTGATTTCACTGATGGGGTAGCCATTTACTTTTTAATTCCTAATTGTTTTCAACCAATCTAATTCTCGGATTGAATTCTCTCTGCCGAAAACATTCCAACTTTTTCTGAGGACAACAAAAAAAACTTACCTTCCAAAACCAGCTCCGGGAAAAGTTTTGGCGAAACTTTTCCTTCTGCTGCAGTTTCGGTTCTAGAGAATCATATTATATTCAAACTCTCTACATTCTTCTATAGATTTTCTGCTACAGAAAAATAAAATAACTAAAATCACTAATTTTAGATCTGAAATGCGGATCATCGATATATTTATTTCCTGATCTAATTCTTCTATCAAATAATGATTGATTTAGAATTTTAGATCCGCAAACTCTGAATAATTCATATATTTTATAATCCATTTTCCGGGTTGATTAAATGGATTTTTTTTCAGATTTATTTTTTAGACTTTCATTTCCCAGATTTTGATTTTTTTTAAACAATTTTTATCGTCAGGAAACGAGTGAGTTCCAAATATTAGCTTATTTAGTTATTGTAACAGGAAATATCAATTAAACTTTGAATATTCCATTATTCCATTAAATATTTTAGTATTTAGTGAGGTCGAGTGATTATCGAAATTAGGAACAAAGATTTCAAATCCAGCCTATGCTGATAAATTTCCAGTTTGTTGTGTTTTTTTTTCTGGAAAATGTCATCTGACTGGATTTTGGTGTTATTGTCTTACGGTGCATCTTTTGAAATATAGCAAGAAATCTCAATCAAAACGGTTAATAAATATTGTGAAGTACAATACTGACATTTTTTTTGTAGAACTAGTGATTTTTTAACCAAATTTAGTCATTCTTTAGATTTGAACATCATCCAAAAGTCATTTGATAGCAAAAAGTCTAAAATATTTTATTATCAGAGTAATATTATTTGAAATAAATTGCGCAGTATCGAAAGGCTGACTATTTTTTGGAACCTTTAGGATGCGAGTGGAAATGATCTTCATTTTGCCAATAAGAATCGGAGGATTTTGTTCATGAAATTAATCCTGGATAAATTAATTTTTTTCTTAATCTTAAAATCTCCGTTTTTCAATACTCTAAAAAAGGGTTGTACTTCTCCTTACGAATTTTCTCTCCGGTTAGAAAAGCAAAAGCGAGCACTGGTTGCACTGTTTGCTTACAAAACATTTTCAGTTTCGATCCAGCCTTATATTCATGCCCATAATATCTCCATTTATATAATTCCAGCTGCTGAACCATTCTACGAAATGCATTGAAACGATTCATGCTCTGCGTATCCTCTATTCATATTTAATTCATAGATTTCTATTCATGATCTCTTGCTGCAAAAACAACATTTGGTTCCCAAGTGCTAGCCATATTTTCTACGCAATGCCATCTACTTCGTTCCTTGTCCTGCTCCTCATAAAAAGCTGAATTTAACTTCGACTTTATAGTTATATTGATGAATATGGTTAGTAGGTTTTTAAAATTTGAATTCATCCGCATTTGGAATGAAGGCTTATGTAAACGTTATTATTTATGAAGTTATCTTTTTTTATGTTGAGGGAATAATAATTATGTCAAATGAAAATTTATATATATATGTTGGAATGTAAGCTTCTTTTGAGGACGTCACGAATTTCTGTGTTTAACCTTTTAATTGTTTTTTTTTATGACTTTGGAGCTACAAGTTCTACCATTTTGAAGATAGAGAACAAATTAGTGGATTCAGGATGGAGGACTCTTTTCTCATTAAATATTTGGAGTGGCTTTCGTCATAGCGTAGTTGAAGTTTCGAGAACTTTCGGATGAAATTAAAGGAATTAAAATGCACGGCAATTGCGAATGTATTGCAACGTCTGAGAAAACAGGCTTGTGATTAAACAAAATCCAATTAATTATTTTTAGTCACATTATTCGCAATTATTTTCATAAGCCACTTAAATTTGATTGGATATCATGTATAAAATATTTTTAATTGAAATATATTGTGTTTAAAAAAAATAGAAAAAATAATATAATTTTTTTCAAATATTTTGAATTTTTTTTCAGATTTTTGTATTGCATTAAAAATCTCTTACTTTCTCCGCTAACAATTTTTCAATGTCCTTTCTATCGTTCTATTATTTCTTGCCTGATACTATTATACCAATCTGTGTTATGGGTGGGGCCCCCCGTTCCAAAATAATCGTGTTGAGCTCAAAGTGTCGTAGTGTGCGGACCAAATCTCGATGTTTGACTATAATTGTTATTAGTCAAAATTACGACACCGATATCAATAGAAAGCTCACAGTGGATCTAACTGACATGAGGCCTAGCTATTATACTTTGAATATTACTTGAAACTATCATATATTAATTAAGCTACCAGGGGCTCTATCCTGAAGCTGTCTGTGGTGAATGGAAGAGAAGGGGGTAGGCGTCTCTTGGGCCCTGAACTGTTGTAATATGGATTATGGATTGTCTTTTTTTCGTTTTTACCATGTTTATCTTTCTTTAACGCTACTTACAGTTTTAGAGGATAGCGCTAGGGTTATGCTCTTCAACTACGAGGTCTTAGATTTTGTGTTAGGTAGACTCGTAGGCTTCATTTACTATCACCTCTTCATTTTCCTCTTCCATCCGTGAGTGCAGCAACCGGTGCTTGTGTCCCTTTCGTCACATTCCTTGGTAAGTGCATACTGCATTCACGGAGTAGCTTTTCTGTATCCATGAGCTTTTTCACCCACGGTGGTAGGAGACTTTGTTCATGGAGCCACTTTCTTTTCTGACTGCTTCTTCCAGTCCCTTGTATTTAATTTCCTTTTGACGTTGAACACCTACTAAATTAATTATCAAATATTAAATAATCGTTCTATATTTTTTGTCATCTATCAGAAACTTTCTATTTAAAAAAATTTAATTCTTACATTTACGTAAGTATAGATTTATTATTTAATTGTTAGTTACATAACATATAATAAGAATAAGCAACCTACGGGTAATTGAGTTCTTTATAAAAAAACAAAGCAATATAAGTAAAATCAACTCATAACAAATATAATCTTAAATATTCAAATGATAAACTAAAACTGTTTTTTTACGCCATCAAAAAATTATTCACTGGCAAACATCAGATTCATTTAAAAAGAATTGGTTATTTTTTTCATACTCTTATCAAGTATTCTTTTTGTCACTATCGAGGCAAGCCCCACTAGACCGCTATCCTAACCTTTATAATCATGATTATCTAGAACTCTTTCATAAGCTATAACTAAGTTTATTTTAATCTATGATTATGATTATTCTTAATCTACAATTATGATCATTCTTAATTTACAATAAAGTCAGTATCTATCAAAGAGAAATCGCATCAAATATTACTAATATAGTAAATGGTTGTCCAATGGAAATTCCCTTTCATTTCTTTGAGTGCAAACACAGAATTGCTGACTAAGCAAGTAGACAAGCCATCTAGAAGTAAATGGCAGACAGAGCTTTTTGTGATGTGCATCACAATTACATGTAGACCTCTGAATGTAGTAAACAGAAAAAAAAACTTCAATTATATAAGCTTGCATATCTACATAATACGTATCATATGCTTCAGAAGAACAGAGCTATATAAAATGATTGAAATTATATTTAGTTGACCATAAAAAGTTACCCGATTTTAACCGCTTATGACTTTAGAATAAATAAAGATATTTTAATTCTTTTTGTTGCATTATTTCCAAAAAAAAGTGATTTTTTATTATCATTTTAGCAAATGAGGTTAGAAATAAATTAGTAATATTTTTCTTATGTCTGTGAATTTTGTGTTGAAATACAGTAGTAAGAAAGTAAGTTGCACAAAATAGTCTTCCATGTAAAAATAATACAAAAGCTTAAAATTATTGTTTTCATTTTATAAGAACAATATTAAATAAATGATTTATAATAAGTGTGAAAAATTAACCTCCATTTTATTGACATTAACAGAAATGATATCTCCTTTTATTTTATACCAAAATCATTTTAATCATGTTTTTATTCATGGAGTCAACTTTAAATTATAAGAAAATTATCGATCTTCCTCATTTATAAGACAAATAGTTCATATTACACCAACAATCAAGTAAAATCACTGAGCAATATTGATTCTGATCTAAATTATACTTATTCCTACTTTATTTAGCATATGTTTTCCTATGATTAAGCAAAGACACTATAATGGGGCCATAGAAGATTAAGAAGGGTCGCACTTATATCTTCCATGGCTGCACTTTAAATTTTTCACCTCCGAGATTTCATCTTGAAGTGTTGATAATTGGTTGCTGAATAATTAAAAGCAGGACTTTTCCATTCACCGACAGGCTGCATGACGTTCAATTTATCCACAGAAATAATAAATAGATTCAGAGTGAGTTGTCGGGATAGATAAAGCATTGGGGGTATTCGATATTAAATGCAATAGACTGCATTCGAGTGCATCATTATTGATAATTAAAATGAACCAGTGTAAAGAATTCATGATAAAGTATCAAATGGTAAACATGATAAACTCGATAGCTCGGTATATATATATGAGGACCCATTAAAAATTTACCCCTCGAAGCGCTATGTTATTACCTCTACAGTCTACACTAACAAATATTGAAAAAATATTTATATTGGGCTGAAAACTATACATATACATATAAAGCTCGTACAGCGAACGATCTTCAAACGGACATCCCTTAAAAAGAACAATAATGATTCGTTTTAAAGGCCATGCAGCTCCTACAACGACCCCTTCAAATTATTTGCTTAAATTACAAACTGAACTAATTATGTGACCTTACAGCGAACGCTAGATTCGTATAGCAACCTCTTGTTTCAGGCACGGGCTTTACCTGTGTACTGGATATGGGTAGCTCAAGCAAGAAGAATTTATTCCTGGGATATTCCAGGAAAATTATAATTTCAATGAATTTTAGTTTGAACACATTCAGCTTCCTGCAAAGTGATTGAATATACCGCATGAGTAAGAATTTGATCCATTTTTAATATCTAGGGCAATATCGCATGAAATACTCCACTTTCAGAATACTGTGAGTGTCCCATTACAACAACGTTCCCGAGGGTAAAAAAACTATTAGGGTAAGATACGAATTATCAGTCGGTTCCACATCTTCGGTCATATAAGAAAAAATGATATGGTAATATTCATTTTAATTTTAATTGGTATCCATGATAAATGCAGGTATCCTGGATACCAATATCCTTTGCTTCTAAAGTTTAAAATAACAGGTTGTTGATGATCTTTTTACGTAGCTGTTCAGAACTGTTAATCAATTCAGTTTCTAAACGAAAAAATCTGCAACGACTGAATAAATTATTATTGGGCAGGGTTGACATTTTTAGACAGTTTGGGAGTTGCCGTTGCATCAGTGTTTGTCACAATTCGAATTTCTGTTGAATTATTTATCATTGTATCAATAATTCTAAAATTAATAAATTAAACAGGATTATAATAAACAGGATTAAAAAAAAATATTTAAATATATTTTATAAACAAAATATTTTGTACATATGATGTTTTCTTCATAAAATAGAATCTATTTGAAATAGTTTATGAATAAGAAAATTTATTGAATACAAAAATTTGAATATATTTTTTCAACTTTCACTTAAAGATTCAGGACACTTTTTCAGCAGACTGCCAATGTTCTCTTTGAAATTCTAGCGTGAACAGTTAGGTACAAAAAAGATGAGTACAATGGCAAACATTTTAACTATTTCATGATGTTTCGAAAGCTTCGAACATCACATATTCATGGTGTGTGTCGACTCGTCAACAGATTTCGTAGCTACCTACCTCGATAAAATCTTTTCTATTAAAGAGTCTCACAGAAGCGTTTGACAGACGCAGTTAGAAATGAAACCTGTAGGGAATTAACAACCGCTCTGCAGAAACTGACACCAACTGCATAGGAATGTTAAATAATGGTAAATATCACATATTGAAGAATATTTGATATATAAATAATTGTCAATATAATTTTTTTTAATTAAATGTAGCTAATGTATAATTTGGTAATCAAATTAATGATTAATTAATTGCAAAATTAGTTTAATTATAGGATTAATAATAGCCAAAAAAAAGAACATTAGTTAATAATTTTTTTTAAAAAGACAATATTTTTTCACTAAAAAAAGTTAATAGTTATATATTTAATTTAGTTAATAATTTTATTGAAATTAAATTTTATAAAAAAACACTAGTGCCTATTAGAGGGAATTTCACTACCTAGTACCTAGGGGTATGGGGAATTTTAAGATCTTTCCCATTTACCGACCCCAACCAAATTTAAATTAGATAAATTTTATCTGATGTGTTTTTGTCTACGAATCCGAAAATCATAATCGTTTTTTGTAGAAACTAATAGTTTTCCAGATATGAGGGTTTGAAGTTATTTATTCCTTATATTGTAGCTATTACTGAAGGATTGGGAACATTAAAAAAAAACTCGTTTTCACGCTTTTTGGCCAATTTTGGTCAGAGATAGCAGTAATTTTGTTTTGATATATCCGTTAGTTTGTTGTAAACCACACTTCATGATTGTTTAATGACCTGGCAGGGGGGGTATGAAGGAGCGGCACGTCCCCCATTACACATATATCAGTATTGAAGTAATAAATGGAAAATGTCACGGGAACTGGAAATATTCGATATATGCATTTCACGGGGCGGGCCGCCCCCCCCCGCCCCTTCCCCCCCCCCCGGCCAGGTCATTAATCAATCATGAAGTTTGCAGTTCAAAAAACCAGCAGATACAACTAACTACATTACAGTTTCATGTAAAAAATATATATTGTTTGAGTAATTTCAATGATAACGCGAGTTTTTCAAGATTCTCAATCCTTCAGTAATACATAGGAAATAAATAACTTTAAATCCTCATATCTCAAAAAGTGTTAGTTTCTACAAAAAACTGTTATGATTTTCGGATTCTATGGACAAAAATACGTGTAAAAAAAATTAAATTAAATTTGGTGGTGGTCGTCAAATGGGAAAGGTCCGAATTTTACTACTTGGAGCTATTGATGAAATTCACTATTTAGGTCTATTATGGTATATTTAAAAAACTTTAGAAAGCTACTTGACCAACAGACGCCAATATGTATACACTAATGATATTTAAAACTGCTTTTAAAATGTTGAATTTTAATTGTTCACTTGTATAATAATTTTATTCTTCTTGTGTTTAATGGTAAAATATTGTCTATTTAAACAAAAGCAATTTTTTTTACAGTTGAAAGATTTGAATTTTCTCTTGAACGAGTATGTGCATGAATTAGGTTTGTTCAGTTTTTTTGGTGATTGAATTTCCATTTGATATTTGCCATGGTTTGAAACCTGGCATCTTTTGCATTTTCAATGATTTCTAGTAAACCTGAATATATAATTAATGATGATGATATAATTAACATTTATTCGTTCTTTGAAACCCTTGATAATAAAACAATTTGTTATTTATTCCTGCAAGAGCAATACCTATGCTAACTATACAGTAGACATTTTTAAAGTGATTATTTCTGGAGGTTCTGATTTTTGTTCCTAGTTTCATGAAAAGTATTTTTTTTGTTATCTCTTGCATTGTTTTTTTTTTCTAGTATTTCAATATGCAATTAAGTATTCATGACTAAAAAATTTATCTTAATATCATTTGCATGAACTCATGTTTTTTGCAAAAAAAAATTTTTTCACGAGTTTTCACAAAATGTTGATAAAAAAAAATTAAAATAAATCATGATATAGCAAAATTTCTTTGTAAAAATCTTTTTTCGTATTCTCGTATGGTAATTTTCTCCATAAAAGACTAGATTGTTTAACTTATATTTTCCAGGTGGTTTATAGTCCAAACATGCCTACATACCTTAAAACCGAGTGCTCTCTTTTAATAGTTAACTAAATAAACAGTAATGCCGCTTGCAAATTAGAGTATAAATGTAGTTCCTGAAAATAAAAGCTTTCGAGTTTCGACCAACTCAAGCTAAATCAACGAACTGTTTTAAGAATTTGGAATAAAATTAAAATGTTCCACTTTTAAAATAAAGATTTTACTTCACGTTCTTTAAAAATAAAATTAGTTGCAAACCTTAGAAATTAGTTCGTCTATCCCTTTCTCTGAATGAAAGTTATGGTGGGGCCATAGAAGATTATAAACCGCATTTAACCTTCTTTGGCCCACCATACCTTTCTCTCTGGGATATACTGTTAGTTCGTTAATGACTTAATCCCTGTTACAGTGAATGTTACCAATATATCTATATTATTAACTAATACACATCAATGGGAATACTGAGTCTAAACCTTTAACACCCCCCCCCCCGCCCTTGCCTTTGTACATCAAATCCCCGTCCATTTAGTCCATCTTAGTAATCATTACTGTACTGTACTAGCATCGAAAGATGTTATTGACAAGTGTACTAGCATCGGAAGATGTTATTGACAAGTGTACTAGCATCGAAAGATGTTATTGATAAGTGTACTAGCATCGAAAGATGTTATTGATAAGTGTACTAGCATCGAAAGATGTTATTGATAAGTGTACTAGCATCGAGAGATGTTACTGATAAGTGTACTAGCACCGAAAGATGTTATTGATAAGTGTACTAGCATCGAAAGATGTTATTGATAAGTGTACTAGCATCGAAAGATGTTATTGATAAATGTACTAGCATCGAAAGATGTTATTGATAAGTGTACTAGCATCGAAAGATGTTATTGATAAGTGTACTAGCATCGAAAGATGTTATTGATAAGTGTACTAGCATCGAAAGATGTTATTGATGAGTGTACTAGCATCGAAAGATGTTATTGATAAGTGTACTAGCATCGAAAGATGTTATTGATAAGTGTACTAGCATCGAAAGATGTTATTGATAAGTGTACTAGCATCGAAAGATGTTATTGATAAGTGTACTAGCATCGAAAGATGTTATTGATAAGTGTACTAGCATCGAAAGATGTTACTGATAAGTGTACTAGCATCGAAAGATGTTACTGATAAGTGTACTAGCATCGAAAGATGTTATTGATAAGTGTACTAGCATCGAAAGATGTTATTGATAAGTGTACTAGCATCGAAAGATGTTATTGATAAGTGTACTAGCATCGAAAGATGTTATTGATAAGTGTACTAGTATCGAAAGATGTTATTGATGAGTGTACTAGCACAGACTCAAATGGTGGTTGATGTTATATCGATGATCACATATACAGGGTGTTGCATTTCAGATCAGACAAAATTTGACAACTTGCATATAAACCCAAAAATGAAACTTTTTTCAGGAATAACCAAATGTCCAAAAATTTTTCGTTATCGAGATGGTGATACGCTGATTCTAGCGTAATTTTTAACATGAAAAGTTTTTTTTTAACTTTTCACATTCAAGATGTTTTTTTTTTCTCCAAAACAAACGGCTTTTTTAAACAATTTTATGTACAATTATGAACGTTCATTTTATGAAATTATTATCATCCTTGGCTCCACCTTTACTCTAATATTTCATACTAAATAAAATAAGTTTTATTTAGTTATTCAAGCCTTTTCTTCAACTGATATCAGAATAATTTCAGATCCATGCTACCTACCATCAGCTTGAAAACTAGTGTGACGGACATACAGATCAAAACCGAAAGCTCGAATTATAATTTATCAAAATAGTTAAGCTATCGTGGTATTTTTTTAATCATGCTTCTGCAAAGATAACATTTATTATAATAATCATGTAATTGGAAAATGGATTATCACAGTCATTGATTGACATGCGGTTATAATGTGGTACATTAAATGTGTATCAAAACTCTTCCTGGTAAGGTTTTCACGATATGTTTTTAAAATAGAATAACTACATGTTAACATATTAGCAAGATTGATAAATAGATCCAATTTCATTTACTAGTTTTCATTTTCAATGTGTCATATTCACATTAAAAGCATATGAGTGAGTGTTAGGTATAAAGATCTGAAGTGCGGATATTCTATGGTAAAACAATAGGGACACTCTTGACGCTGTATAGCAGTAATGGAGGAGACTCTACAGAAGCTCCCCCCTTTGAATTTTGGCCCCCTATAACCCCCCCTCCCATACCATTCCACCTGTTAAACCACCATTAAATACCATCTCTACCTGCAGTACCATCTGTATACACTAGACCTGATCATCTATTCAATTAATGAGGTTAAATAAATATATATAACTTTTTATTATTTACATCATAAATCATAATTCATCTTTCTTAATTAAGATAATATTTTTCTATCATTATATAATACTATGTGTCTTTCTACATTGTACGCAAATATTGGTTTTACACGAGTCATTTACAAAGATAATAATACATTATTTCTTGTCTTCGTATATTTGTTTCCCCATATAGCACTTTCTTCAACATTCTAATATTTTTTTACATCAATGATAATCTATCATTCTTAATTATGATGTACATTTTGCTTTTAATATACAACATTCCCTTTTGTCTATGTACTAAAGTATTTAACTATCGGATAACTAACTACACTCTTTTTTTCTTTCTCTTTAAAGTTCCTTTGAGAGTCATGTACTCGAGTGAAAAACTATTGGATCCCATTGTCGCATGCAGTCCGTGTGAAATTTGGCACATCTTTTCTGCATTCTCTTTGTCCCTCCTCGAAATCAAAACGCAAATACTTTGAAAAAGGGTGTGAAGCTGGAAAATATCAGAAAGATGAATTAGATAAAGAATCGCCATTTTATTGGTGCTTGAGGGATATTTATGGTGGGGTATTCGAAGATTATGGTGGGGTATTCGTAGATTATGGTGGGGTATTCGAAGTTTATGGTGGGGTATTCAAAGTTTATGGTGGGGTATTCAAAGTTTATGGTGGGGTATTCAAAGTTTATGGTGGGGTATTCAAAGTTTATGGTGGGGTATTCAAAGTTTATGGTGGGGTATTCAAAGTTTATGGTGGGGTATTCAAAGTTTATGGTGGGGTATTCAAAGTTTATGGTGGGGTATTCAAAGTTTATGGTGGGGTATTCAAAGTTTATGGTGGGGTATTCAAAGTTTATGGTGGGGTATTCAAAGTTTATGGTGGGGTATTCAAAGTTTATGGTGGGGTATTCAAAGTTTATGGTGGGGTATTCAAAGTTTATGGTGGGGTATTCAAAGTTTATGGTGGGGTATTCAAAGTTTATGGTGGGGTATTCAAAGTTTATGGTGGGGTATTCAAAGTTTATGGTGGGGTATTCAAAGTTTATGGTGGGGTATTCAAAGTTTATGGTGGGGTATTCAAAGTTTATGGTGGGGTATTCAAAGTTTATGGTGGGGTATTCAAAGTTTATGGTGGGGTATTCAAAGTTTATGGTGGGGTATTCAAAGTTTATGGTGGGGTATTCAAAGTTTATGGTGGGGTATTCAAAGTTTATGGTGGGGTATTCAAAGTTTATGGTGGGGTATTCAAAGTTTATGGTGGGGTATTCAAAGTTTATGGTGGGGTATTCAAAGTTTATGGTGGGGTATTCAAAGTTTATGGTGGGGTATTCAAAGTTTATGGTGGGGTATTCAAAGTTTATGGTGGGGTATTCAAAGTTTATGGTGGGGTATTCAAAGTTTATGGTGGGGTATTCAAAGTTTATGGTGGGGTATTCAAAGTTTATGGTGGGGTATTCAAAGTTTATGGTGGGGTATTCAAAGTTTATGGTGGGGTATTCAAAGTTTATGGTGGGGTATTCAAAGTTTATGGTGGGGTATTCAAAGTTTATGGTGGGGTATTCAAAGTTTATGGTGGGGTATTCAAAGTTTATGGTGGGGTATTCAAAGTTTATGGTGGGGTATTCAAAGTTTATGGTGGGGTATTCAAAGTTTATGGTGGGGTATTCAAAGTTTATGGTGGGGTATTCAAAGTTTATGGTGGGGTATTCAAAGTTTATGGTGGGGTATTCAAAGTTTATGGTGGGGTATTCAAAGTTTATGGTGGGGTATTCAAAGTTTATGGTGGGGTATTCAAAGTTTATGGTGGGGTATTCAAAGTTTATGGTGGGGTATTCAAAGTTTATGGTGGGGTATTCAAAGTTTATGGTGGGGTATTCAAAGTTTATGGTGGGGTATTCAAAGTTTATGGTGGGGTATTCAAAGTTTATGGTGGGGTATTCAAAGTTTATGGTGGGGTATTCAAAGTTTATGGTGGGGTATTCAAAGTTTATGGTGGGGTATTCAAAGTTTATGGTGGGGTATTCAAAGTTTATGGTGGGGTATTCAAAGTTTATGGTGGGGTATTCAAAGTTTATGGTGGGGTATTCAAAGTTTATGGTGGGGTATTCAAAGTTTATGGTGGGGTATTCGAAGTTTATGGTGGGGTATTCGAAGCTTATGGTGGGGTATTCGAAGATTATGGTGGGGTATTCGAAGATTATGGTGGGGTATTCGAAGATTATGGTGGGGTATTCGAAGTTTATGGTGGGGTATTCGAAGTTTATGGTGGGGTATTCGAAGATTAGGAGGGGATATTAGTTTCAAGTCATATTGAAGTCACTGAAAATTAGAAGATACCTAACCCTCTATAAAAGAAGATTAAAAACCACATTTAATCCTTCCATCATACTTAATTCCTTTGATATGCAAAATTATATATGTGATTCTTTACCTTTGCTAATGTATTAATATTGACTGAGATTTGGTTTAGTGATTATTATATTCAGTGTCCAATGAATTTTGAAGGTTTTCATAGTGTAAAGGGCCGTACACACGTAGGGTTTTTTAAGTCTTTCCACCAGACTTTTTGCTAAGCTCCTCCTTTTTCCACGAGAATATAAGAAAAAACTATATAATTATTTATTTTAGTTGGTATTCATGATACCTGCAGGTATCACGAATACCAACTAAAATAAATAACATTATTCTCGTTGAAAAAGTAGGAGGAGCTTAGCAAAAAGTCTGGTGGAAAGATTGAAAAAACCCTACGTGTGTACGGCCCTTTAGAATAATTTGAGGGTAGATATGGAGTTGTAAGTTTCTTTATAGTTAATTTTTGTAGTACAAATTAACATTAGGTTTGCCCGTAACTACTTATATATAGGCTTGATTTCTAAATATTTTTTTGTATATAATTTTCACTTGTACTTATATGGCTCACAGCCTGTCTAACGGTAGCCATATTGTAATAGGACAAATGACAATATTTTATCAATTAACATATTTTCATGATTAGTTTTCATTTAATATTTATTAATAGTGTATAGGTTTGTTATTTCAGTTCTAGCAAAGTTTCACAGAAGATTTTGTTTTGTTGTTGTTTTACTTTCAAACTCAAATTTCGTAAACAAAATGTTTGAAAATCACAATCTTGAAAGTATTATCGACGGAGAGAATTAAAGAGTATTGAATCGTTTTACACCAGCGGTATATAGTATTTGATACCATTTCACTACGTTTATGATATTCTTAAGATCTATGATTTCAAAAGCATATCGTCACAATCCTTGTAATTTAAACCAGAATTTTCTAGAATTCAGATTAGTGGCTCATGCATGATTTATGCAAGTGCCAAGTTTCCGAATACTGCGAGTGTCCGATCCCTTTTAGCTCTACTGGAGTGAATATTACATCCTCATACTCTTTTTACGGGAGTTTAAGAAGTAGAATGGTCGATTAATTTCCTCTTAATAAAACTTTGTCAACTGAATGGCTTCAATTTGAAGAAGAGAACATTTAATAGGAAATTTATAGCAGATTGGATTTGAATGTTCATTTTATATCTCCACTTATATTAAACAGAACATTTGTGATAGAGGTTTGTATTGTGAAACGCCTGTGTGTGACTGTACATAGACAGAATATTATGGTGGGGCCATAGAAGATTAAGAAAGGGGTATTATGGTGGGACGATTACAAGAGGACCTCTTGTAATCTTCTATGGCCCCACCGTAAATTTCTCTCGGTATTTTCTGATAATTTTCAGTTTAATTGCTAAATTAATAGTATTCATAAATTTATTTTATTATGATATTTGATATAGCGATAACCGAATCAACATATTTCTGTTTATAGGTTTAGAAAGGTCTAGTAAAGATTTTTCTTTTGGATATTACGCTCTTCGATTCTTTTGAATTAATAACAATATTTTCCTGATATTTAAACCAATAAAAAAATTACCCAATGAAGAGACAGACCAATTCGAATGCAAAAGATCTCAATATGATTGGAGGCAATTCAGTTAAATTCTGTCTATCAAACTAAGTTCTGTCTGATGCTATAACTTCATTGTTCCATGATTGTTATATCAATTTACACTGCAAATTGGTACGCTTCCACGGAATAGTTTTTGACTGACAATAATATATGCGCTTGCAGTAATATTCATGCGATATTGAGGATATCAAATTTTCGATGTTCAATTAAAGTCTAACTCGATTTCTAACTAAATTTAAAATATTTTACTTTTTTTTCCAATTTCAGTTTCAAAATCTTAAAAGTATCAGGATGCAGTAACTAATATTTATTTTGCTCAAGTTCAATATCCTACGTTTACTTTAATTTTCTCCACTATATCGTGTGTTTTGATAACTAATGCACAAAATTAACTGTTCAAAACTTGTTCAACTGCATTAAAACCGAACATTCATTGGCGCGTTTTCACGCCAAACCGATAATTCGGACCTCTAGCCGAGTTTCAAAGTGTGGCCATTACTTCAATTACTTTGGCGAGTGGAAGTTTGTTGAGCAAGTTAAAGGTCAGTTTTAGAAGAGCTCATGAGCGCCACTTTAGCTCATTTTATCGAGTGGCTTTATTGGCTGTTGCAGTAATGTAACCACTTATATGAGACAGTAGCTCTCTGATAGTCGAAGAGAAAGTTATAGCAGGCCGTAGACGATTAAGTATGGGTAGTGACCACTTTATCTCCACCATAATATTCTTCTAGGTACGTTAATCCTAAATTTCACTTAGAACAGTTTCTTGACTTAAATCTAGGCCTCTAGAGTGAAGCAGGTAAATTGCGACACATCAGCTAACTAGGCTTAAGCAGGTAAATTGAGGCACATCAGCTAACTAGGCTTAAGCAGGTAAATTGCGACACATTTACTAACTAGGGTAAAGCAGGTAAATTGCGGCACTTTAACTAACTAGGGTGAAGCAGGTAATTTGCGACACATTAACTAATTTGGGTGAAGCCGGTAAATTGCGGCACATTAACTAACTAGGGTGAAGCAGGTAAATTGCGGCACATTAACTAACTAGGGTGAAGCCGGTAAATTGCGGCACATTAACTAACTAGGGTGAAGCAGGTAAATTGCGGCACATTAACTAACTAGGGTGGTGAAGCAGGTAAATTGCGGCACTTTAACTAACTAGGGTGAAGCAGGTAAATTGCGGCACAGTAACGAACTAGGGTGAAGAAGGTAAATTGCGCTACATGGCCTCGAACCACTCAAAAAAATTATAATTTATAATATACCATCCTTTCTTTTAATATGGCAACATTTTAATATAAATTCAATTTGGCAGGATTCTTCAGAAAAGTTGCTTAAAGTTAAAGGGTTACAATGTACCTATATGACCCTAGTTTTAGTTCAACAGATTGATTATATTATAGAGTTAGTACCTACAGATTGTAGCGAGTGAATTAAGTGTATAGGTTCAGAGCAGCTGAAACTCCATCGAGTGATAAACTTTGCAGTGATCATAGTTGCTGATAACTGGGGTTGTGACAATATGCTTTTAAAAGCATAGATCATGAAAATATTATAGACTGAGAAATTGAGAATATTAAACACTATTGAATCGTTCTTAATCCGCCGTACATAGTATTCGATACTATTTCATTTCGTCTAAGATATTTTTAAGATCTATGATGTAACAGATATAAAATTTTAATTGAACTATTATTCAAAATTTAATTACGAAACTATATTGATAATTTTGTTCATAAAATACTTAGCTACATAATTTAAGAAATTTCAATAGTTAAATTATGAAAAAGTATATATTTAAAAAACCAAATAGATGGTAAATTTAATGTAGTTTCATTCGATTTATTGTAACTTTTCTTTCCATTTACTATATTTTTGGTTTCTAATCACTCAAGATTATTCATTTGGCAATTGATTATTTAGCCGATTAGGTACTCAAAAGCCAATTTTGCTAGGACTCTAAAATATCTCAATCCAATTCTTATCTCAGCAGCAAGAGTTTCTTCCGAATGATCGACCATCCAAGGAGCTGATAAAAGAACACAAACCAACTTTTGCCAGCGGGAAATACGAGCACAGATCCTCGCCAAGAAATTGGTTCGAGAAACCAAAAGTTCAGGTTGCACCGAGAAATTGTGCCCTGAAGAGACCTGCTACCCAGAGAGAAAGCTATGGTGGGGCCATAGAGGATAATTGAAGTGTTCTCTTATACCCATTCTATAGTAGCAGATAAACCGCCACGTTTCCACCGCCCAGTTTACGCCTATTCAATTTATCAAGGTGAATTGAATGGAAAGTAAGTTTGCAGTCTATACTAGCATTTCTACCGCCTTCTTTTCATTTAATCGTGATTAATTGAAGAGGCGTAAACTGGTCGGTGAAAACGCGACGTTTTATCTGTTAGTATTGAATAGGCGTTAACCTTCTATGGTCACATCAAAATTTTCTCTATTTATGGGTGAGAATTAGAATGTGAAATACGTTTATTTAGGTACTAAATATCGTAATAACATTAGATGTGTGGTTTAAATTGAAAATCCTAATGATAAAATATTACGTGGTACTATTTGTAATAAAATATATTAATTAAGACTACGTTGAAAATTATATATTAAAACAGTGCAATTTTGGGACACATTTTACCCAAAATCACCTGATGAAAAATTTCGCTTAGTTTAAATATATATTATTTTATATTTAGTATCTACATTTTGTATGATTTTTGAAAATATCAAATATTTATAGGTCTTTAAAAATATAATTTGTTGCATAAATTTTAAAATCATATGATTTCGGAATCATTTTTTTGACCAAAGTATTGATTAAAACTGTTAGTATGTCATTTTGAACCTAGTTCTGATTGCTAGGATTGTTATATATAGTTTCCTACTTATACAGGGTGTCCCAAAAAAAAAAACGATACCCAAATTTGAATGGCTGTAATTCAAAAACTATTAAACTTACAAAAAATTTGAAAACACGTCTTGTTTATCAACATTTATTCCATATCTGTACAAAATTTTAGATGAAAATATCAAACCGTTTTCTTTTCACAGTATTTTTAGTGACCGATACCAAAAACTGTTTGCGCACTTTTGGTTTAACTTCGAATTGTAGGATAATAAAACCATGTTTTAATAACTTTTAACAGTTTATTAAAATTATTTATTAAAAACCGTTATTACAACAATAAAAGGTGTTTATTTTTATGCAACTGAAAAAAAAAATCCAACTGTTCCTCCTATTAATCGTTTCAGGCGATCTGGTGGACCATTCAATACGATGATTCAGGACGATAATGCGTATTGCCGAATAGCTCATTCAGTTTTACCATTACAGAAACATCTCTGAACCCATCCTGAACCAACCAGGTTCGATTGATTCTGTTTCCATGTATTTCTCGAATTCTTGGAACGATTCTATCATTTATTATATCGAGGTATCTATCTCCATTTAAATTATTTTTGTAAAAATAAGGACAGACGATACGGCCAAGTCCGCCATTGCTACCTAGTCCAATCCACTCACAGACTTTCATTCACGAAATTCTTACGTCAAAGTTGAAAGTAGAAGGTTGGTTCTTCGGTGCATATGTGCAAACGTTTTGATTATTTATTTTGCCATTCAAATGAAAAGCGGTCTTTCACCAACCACATTATTGTCCACAAACTGGACATTTCTTTGCTAAAAACAATGAGCAAAATTCAGCCTCCAAGGAAGATCGGTATCAAGGTCAATTCAAATTTAAGGTTACAATTCTGTTGAATGTAGATTTAGTAACATCTAATCCACTTTTTATTATAATGATTTGCAAATTTTCTGTAAGTGCTTCTTGAATAATTCAAACTGTGAAATAAGTGTTATACTGAAAGTGCGCAAGCATATTGTTGGTATCGGTCACTAAAAATACAGCTAAAAGAAAACGGTTGAATCGATTCATCTAAAATTTTGTACAGAGATAGAACAAATGTTGAGAAAAAAAATCTATTCCTATTTTTTTGTAAGTATAATAGTTTTTGAATTACAGCCTTTGAAATTTGGGTATCGTTTTTTTTTTGGGACACCCTGTATAAACATGTTTATCTTCCATTTCACTCTATTATGTATATTATATGACTAAAATGAAATTATTTAATATTTCATTATGGAAAAATTCTTAATTGTCTGATAAATAAACGGACTTTTTTATTTCTAAAATAGTCGAGTAAATAATAGAATTTAGAACGATTGGCCTATAAATTTGAAACTTGGTCTAAGTCATTTTTTGTATCCGAGTTTGGAAGAAGAATGAACAAGCTTTATATTTCGCATTCGTATTCAATTTAGTTGATTGAATTTGATTGGATTAAATAGAAAAAAGGACTTTATTGCAGTTTAACAATCTAGAAAAAAGATGTTGTTTTAGATTCCCCTCGATAAGAAACTTCTATGCCAGTCAGTCAGATGCAAATCTAAACTAGGCACAATACCACTATCCGCAAATTAAAATATCGTAAATAAAGTCCTATCAAGATTCCCTCTTGAATGCCACTTTAGTCTTCTAGAGCATTTTAAAATCGCTATCTTTATAGCGGGAGAGGGGCGATATTTCTTCTCCCTGCCAGAGATAAACATGATGCCAATTTGATCCGAGAAGCTGGGAGAAAAGTTTGGGGATTTATTTTGCAATATTTAGAGACATTTGAAGTTGATTTAGGAGACTTGTTTCGATCAGATTGGAGACATTTCTTTTGTCTCCTTTTGATGGAGTCCAATTTGATGATTTAATGTAATTAGTGATATTTATAAGGAGTTGAAGAAGGATATTGTGTATTGGGATGGTTAAATTTAGGACATGGAAGTTAAAACTAACTCAAAGATCTCTTTTATTACTCCTTTGGGTTCGAGCGTATATTGTATTTATTTAACAAATCATCATGTTGTTGTCGCGTTGATGCTCATCAGCACGATTTCCTTATTCTATCATTAAATATGATGTTTTTTCTAAAGGTTTATATTAGGTTTTTTCTTTCGTGGGAATTCCCACTGTTACTCCTGGGTATTTCTCTCCCGGCCTTTCATTGCCAAAGAGTTAGTTGTTGAGAGAGGTTGTGCACTTTCGCTCACTCTCCGCCTTCCTTTGTTCTGCACTCCAGAAACTCTTACTAAGATCGCATGAAGTGAGTTATCTTTATTATTTGCTATAATCACTTTGACTTATTATTATTCTTTGCATTCATTATATATTGTTTAACTGAGTCATTTATTCTATCGTTTCTGATTGTATCACTGGTTTATTTATGTACCTTCATATATAGCATATTTCTTATACCTATTTCTTATTGTTATAGGTCACTAATTTTACGAGGATTGAAATGGATAGTAAGAACAGCCTGTTTGTTTCTCTGCCCTTGATTATGCGGAATTAGTCCGCTACAGTGACTTCTGGAATCTTCAAGCTAGGAGTTGGCTGTGAGTTTTCCCGCCATTCGACGCCGGCCCCCACTCTGGGCCCTCTGACGTAACAGTGACGTCACGAGTGTGTATGTATGTACGCCTTTTGTACAAGCTAAGCCATATTCACCCCAATGCACACTGACCAACTGCGTAGCACTTTGAACTCTCAGGGAAAATAGTGCTATTTCGTGAACTTATTTATTAAATTAATGATAGCAGCATTTACAGAATAATAGCTTACGAAAAGTATATGTATTATTGATATTTTATTCATGTTTATGTATATTTAGCTATTGTTTTAGATAAATAGCAGTTTCTATTTATTTATTTTCTCACTAATTAGTAATATTATTTGTATGATCGTCCAGTTATCGAGAACCTAGACTAATATTTAACAAAATTATACTATATTTAACCAACTTAAATCAGTATTTGGTGGTTATTTCTTTATAAGAGAATAATTAATTTGTCTACCTTTTTAGACTTTGTATATATAAAAGATTATGATATTTTGTAATAATTATAGGCATTATTTACGATGATATTCTCGCTCTATTGATATATATTTTCGTCTTTGTTCTATTTCTTCGATATTCTCTTCCTCTTTTCTTTCGCATTTAGCCATATTTGAAATACATTCCAGCTATTTAATAGTAATTTATGGTTTTATGAACTAAACTTTAATTGCATTGTTTATTAAAAATGGCGTTCACTTCACGCACAGTGCGTCCTAGACTTGACCAATTACTCGAAATTTACTCTGAAAAAGAACAAGTGCTCGATGATTTGTTATCGTTTCAGTTTGAATCAATAGAAAATGATTCCGATAAAATTAGGGAGTATATTGTGACATTAAAATCTGCAGGTAAAACTTTCTTGAACACAGCTCATGATGCTATATGTTCGTTGATAAAATCAGGTTCAATTAGTGAAGCGAATAATTTGCGTGATATTAAAAAGCAACGAAGTAATGATATCAAGGAGTTAATTTCTATTGCAAATCACTATCTCGAAACTCTGGGCTACAGTGATGATATTTCTACTTTTGACTCCGCCTCTCAATGCTCTAGCAACAGTTTTCGTCAATATTATCCAAATACATATTTGGATCATACCTCTATGACTGAACCACAATTAGACAAAGCTCTTTCTATACAAACTTTTACTTCTAACGTAGAACTGACTTCGAATGTTGTACCTGCTACGTCAACGTCTACTGTAAAATCGGCTTCGAGTATTTCGCCTTTATTCAATCCAGAGACACAGTCTTCAAGAACACTAGTTTACACAACCTCGTGTGAAACTGTTGGAGTTAAACCTAAAACATCCCTAATTATGACAACAATGAATTCTCAGCCAAAGTTAGCAGACCCTAGTAAGGAATCACTAAGTTCGTGTGTCAATCTCATCGATTCATCTTTGCCGGTCACCATCAATCCTTCTTTGGATGGAACTAGACCAACGAATCATTCGACAGCGAACAGTGTAACCTTACATCCTGTGGTCAACCTATCTGCCTCCAATCCAGAATTTCAACCATTGTCTGTAATGAATGGCCCTACCATTAGCAGTTCTCAACCAACGAATAATCTTCATTTCGCTTCCAACTTAGGATCTCTAGGCTCTCGTCCTATTCCTAACGATTCATCATTGCCGGTCACGAATAGTTCTACTTTACGTAGTCATCGACCAACGAATCACGGAGCAGCGAATGACGTACATCATTATCCAGTACCTACTTTTCAGAACGACACAGCAAGCCTTCATATAGTGAAGCAACAACTATTCCAACGATCCGGAAATCCCTTCAGCGGAGAACCTGAAAATTATAATTCATGGATGAATGCTTTGAGAAACAGGATGGAAGGATTAAATCTATCAAATTGGGATCAATTACTGGTTCTTGAGGCCAACACTACAAAAGAGCCATTGAGGACTGTTCAAAAACACATGTCAATTGGAGGGACCGACACTCGCAGAACTTTGGATAACGCTCTACGAGAGCTTCGTTCTGAGTATGGTTCCAGCGTTAAAATAGCAAACGCCCTTAATTCTAAAGTAGATTCCCTCCCCCAAATTAAAAGCGCTCACCAGACTGAGCGAATGAAGGATCTTCTCTACCTATGCCAATATATACAGGCAAATATGACTGATACCGAAGAGTTAGGTATCTACAATTTTGCCTATGGATCAAGAAAACTGTGGTTAAAATTGCCTGATTCTATGCAAAACTCTTGGAGGTCAATTTCTGATGACTATCGCGTCAACAATCAAGACCGAAATCCTCCTTTCTCTCGTTTCGTAGAATTTCTTGCAAAGAAAACTCGTGAGTATTCAGACCCTCTTCTCCAACGCACTCCGATTAGCACAGACTTCAAGAAACGAGATTTGCCAATTTCTCTGAAAACTGAGCAAACAACAGAAGAAACTCCTGTTGATGTTGTCCACACTACAAGGAAATTTGAGAGTAATCGACCATCTTCTCAAAATCACGGTGAAACTGATTCTCTCAAGTTTTGTCTCTTGCATGGAGAGTGTTACCACAGCTCCTCAGACTGCCGGAAGGTGATAAAGCTTCCTCACAAAGAAAAGGTATCTCTCATCAAAAAGAATAATTTGTGTTTCCGTTGTCTCGGCAGACATATGAAAACACAATGTACATCAGATATCAGATGCAGCCACTGCAAGCGTGACCACAACTCTATCTTACACATTGATGAGAGACCAAATCAGAATCAACCATTCAAGCCTTATGGTGGGTCAAACCTTTGCACCAGGATATGCAACAATGAAAATTGCTCAACAAATTGCAGCAAAGTGCTACTTGTTGACGTTTCTATAATTGATAACTCAAAGAAACCACTCCGCTGCTACGCGATCATCGATGAGCAAAGTAGCTCAACATTTGCAGATCCCAAAGTAGCTGAGTATTTCGGTATAGCCGGTCCCGTTTCTGAATATTCGTTGACCACTCTAGATGGACATCAGACTCCAACTAGAGGAATTCTTCTCAATGGTCTCAAGATTAGAGGCGTTAACGAAAAACGAAGGTTCGCACTGCCACGTACTTATGAGAATCGGTACATTCCAAATTGTAAATCCGAAATAGCTACACCCAAGATGGTTCGTGCTCATCCTGAATTGCGACACTTAGCAAAACATTATAGCGAGTTCGACGACCAAGCTGACGTTCTGCTGTTGATAGGACGAGATGCTGGCCCCTGCATGTTCACCCGCTGTTTCGGAAAAGCCGCTCCCTTTGCTCACCGAACAGCTCTCGGTTGGGCGTTGGTTGGCAATTGTTGCATACAAAATTCTGCCAACGATAAGAATCATTGTGCTCTTAAAACAAAGGCTATTGAACATTTCTCACAAGCTCCATGTTTCGGGTTCAAAGAAAAATGCCATCTTCCTGAAATTGATATCTTCAAAGAACATGACGACGATGAGTCCCTTGGACCTTCCAAGCTTGACATCAAGTTTCTTTCAAAGGTTGAAGCAGCAATCTTCAAAGACGAGGAGGGAAACGTAGTTCTTCCACTTCCTTTCAAACAAGATAATCCGAAGCTACCCGATAACCGGATTGAGGTTTTATGCCGAAGCAAAAGTACACTAAGTAGATTAGCCAAAGATGAACAGAAGGTTAAAAAGTGTACTGAGGTAATGGGAAAATACATCGAGAAGAATCATGTGGCAGTTGTGCCTCCAAATGAACAAAAACCAAAGATCCCAGGAAACGCTTGGTGGATACCGGTATTTCCAGTAACGCATCCCAAAAAACAGAAAGTGCGCATCGTATTTGACAGTTCCGCCAAATATCACAACACCAGTTTAAATGACCAGTTGATATCAGGACCTGATATAAACAATAGACTGAGATCAGTTTTGTTGGGGTTTCGTAATGGCAGCATAGGTTTTTCAGCAGACATCGAGTGCATGTTTCACAATTTCCTTTTGAGACCAGCCGATAAGGATTATATGCGCTTCTACTGGTACAAAGACAACAATCCATCAAGAGAACTCGTGCAATACCGTGCCAATGTTCACATTTTCGGCAATAACTCCAGCCCTGCTATAGCCGGTTTAGGACTCCGTTATGCTGCCAATTCTCCTCCAACAACAGAAGACGTCTGCAAATTCGTGAGCGAACAATTTTATGTTGATGACGGCCTCTCTAGTGCAGAAACTGTTGTTGGAGCCGTGAAGATTGTCGATGACACCATCAACGTCCTCAAACGTTGCAACATTAGATTGCACAAAATTTGTTCATCATCAAAAGAAGTAACTGAATCTTTCCCCGAATCTGAGAGAGAAACAGGTACTACTGTGAAATTAAAGGATAACATCCAGTCCGCATTAGGTCTTACATGGAACACTGATTTAGATCAATTGATTATTCGCAGTGATGTCCCTGATCGACCGTTCACTCCTAGAGGACTTCTTTCAACTTCACATTCAGTGTTCGACCCACTCGGAATCTGCTCACCAGTCTTGCTGGAGGGAAAACATATTCAGAGACGATTAATGACCTCTGAATCTGGCTCTATCTCATGGGACGATGATTTTCCCTTAGAGTTAAATGGTGATTGGGACGCATGGAAAGCTTCAATCGGCGACCTTTCCGGCTTGTCATTGCCTCGCAGTTATCGACCAGTAAACTTTGGGCCTGTTCAATCTATAGAATTACATGGATTCTGTGACGCCTCTAACGACGGAACTGGGTTTGTCATTTACCTGAGATCAACAAACACATCTGAGGATAACCACATCTCATTCGTCATCGGTGATTCTAAGATAGTTCCCAAATCGTCTCCTACAATTCCTAGACTTGAGCTATGTGCGGCTTTAGACCTCTCTTCAGCGGTCAAAGAAGTAGCTGACAAGTTATCCATACCTGAAAATCGTGTATTTCTATATTCTGATAGCATGATCGTTCTAGGGTATTTAAAGAATGAAACAAAGCGTTTTCCTCTCTACGTTACTCGTCGCATCGACTTGATATTAAAGAATTTCCCTTCATGTCGATGGTCCTTTGTACAAACATCAGAGAATCCAGCAGATATTGCATCGCGCAGACAATCTGTAGATTCACTCATCAGTTCGATTTGGTTGACTGGTCCTGAGTTTCTGTGGGATGGTGGGTACAAAGACGTATCTCACGATGACATTGATCTTCCCGAAACCTTACCAATTGCCAAAGCCTTGAAAACTGGAACTGTACACGAATCTCCAATCTTGTGTCTAGTCAAAAGATGTAGCTCCTTGAAAAAGATTTTGCGGTCACTAATTCTTGTCATCAACTTCACAAGGAAACTATCCGACAAAGCCAAACAGTCAAAAGGAATTTGTATCGCCCTACATGGACCTTCAACGGAAGAAGAAGCTCTTCGTGTACTGTTGAAGGTAGTCCAAGAGGAGAGTTTTCCTATTCTTTTGAAAATGAATTCTGATTCTGACAAGAAGCTACTTGAGCTCTCACCCTTTCTGGACGATCACTCACTAATCCGAGTTGGAGGACGCCTCTCTAACTCAGACTTGGATTATGAGAACAAGTATCCAATCTTGTTACCAAAAGAAAACCCGCTTACAAATTTGATTATTCGACACTTCCATGAACAAGTGAAGCATCAGGGGCGCACAATAACGTTAAGTGCGATCCGCCGAGAAGGTTTCTTCATCCACAAAGCTTCATCAGTAATTCGAAGCTACATAAATTCATGTGTAATTTGTAGGAGATTGCGACTTTCCCTGCACTTTCAAAAAATGAGTGACCTACCTAAGGATAGAGTTGAATGCCTCCCTCCATTTACCAACACTGGGATGGATGTGTTTGGCCCGTACGATGTAACTGATGGCGTGACGACAAGGCGTACAAACTCGACTAAAAAATGCTGGGCTGTAATATTCACCTGTTTGGTATCTCGAGCCACACACATAGAGCCACTTCCTCATCTCGACATAAGTAGCATGAAGAATGCACTCCGCAGATTCTTCTGCATTCGTGGCTCCTGTAAACTCCTACGTAGCGACCAAGGTACCAATTTCGTTGGAACCCGTAACTTGGATAATTCACTATCAAAAGCAGTTGAAGAAGAAACCAAACAACGCAACTGTACTTGGGAACTTAATCCTCCAAAGGCCAGCCATTTTGGAGGAGTGTGGGAACGACAAATTAAAACCGTCAAAGCTATTCTCAACACCTGTCTCTTCTCTCTTGGCCAACGTAGTCTCTCTAGGGATGACTTTCATACATTCCTTCAGGAATGCGCGTGTATTCTTAACAATACTCCACTTTGGGAAATTTCATCAGATCCCAATGACCCCCGTCCCCTAACTCCAGCGATGCTCCTAACTTTGCGAAGCGATGCTCCCGTAGAATCTATGACATATGACACTAAGGACTCCCTTGCTTATGGCAGCAAACGCTGGAAACGAGTTCAATACCTTAGTGACCAATTTTGGTATCGGTGGCGAACTAATTATCTTCAAACCTTACAACCCAGACGAAAATGGTTGAGTGCAGCAAGATCATTTCAACCAGGTGACGTCGTTCTGATGAAAGACATCACCATGAAGAGATATCAATGGCCTATTGGTAGGATTGTCTCTGTGAAGAAAAGTTCAGATGGTCTTGTACGTACAGTTCATCTAGTAACTTCACCTCGTGGAACAAGTGGAGTACGACATTTCTGTAGGCCCGTTACTGAGCTCTCTCTTCTGGTAGCTTCAAGTCATTTAGTAGAGAATAGAGCATAGAGAGGGGAGTGTCGCGTTGATGCTCATCAGCACGATTTCCTTATTCTATCATTAAATATGATGTTTTTTCTAAAGGTTTATATTAGGTTTTTTCTTTCGTGGGAATTCCCACTGTTACTCCTGGGTATTTCTCTCCCGGCCTTTCATTGCCAAAGAGTTAGTTGTTGAGAGAGGTTGTGCACTTTCGCTCACTCTCCGCCTTCCTTTGTTCTGCACTCCAGAAACTCTTACTAAGATCGCATGAAGTGAGTTATCTTTATTATTTGCTATAATCACTTTGACTTATTATTATTCTTTGCATTCATTATATATTGTTTAACTGAGTCATTTATTCTATCGTTTCTGATTGTATCACTGGTTTATTTATGTACCTTCATATATAGCATATTTCTTATACCTATTTCTTATTGTTATAGGTCACTAATTTTACGAGGATTGAAATGGATAGTAAGAACAGCCTGTTTGTTTCTCTGCCCTTGATTATGCGGAATTAGTCCGCTACAGTTGTATTTTGATAATGTCTTACATTTTCAGAGAATATTGTTGTTTTGTAATGTTAAATTACCAAGACTTAAATTGTGAATTAGATCCAGCTCCTCAAATCGTCATTTTGTAGTTCCTATTTTTGGTTTTGTTCATGAAGCCATTTCAATTGCCTACCTGTACCGAAGTCCCTTGTATTCATTTCCCTTTGATGCTTACAATATGGCCTCAGGTGCCGAAAGATTGGACCAAACCTCCCTTTATTAATTAATATCACACTACATGGCTTTTATTTATTGACCACTGACCTCTTTCATCAAACTTCTGATTAATTGCTTGGTGAAAGTTGAACCTCTCACAATGGTGAATATGTTGCAATTGCAGCAATTATTTTGAGATGGATTCTGTGTACCAGACCATGTGAAACGACTGAATAATTGGACAACTGTTTGGCATACTTGGTAGTATTTGTTCTGCATATTCTCCTACATTTGAAGAACAGGATGATTACAGGGCCGTACACACGTAGGGTTTTTTCAGTCTTTCCACCAGACTTTTTGCTAAGCTCCTCCTACTTTTTCCACGAGAATATAAGAAAAAACGGTATAATTGTCATTTATTTTAGTTGGTATCCATGATACCTGCAGGTATCATGGATACCAACTAAAATAAATAACAATTATACCGTTTTTTTTTATATTCTCGTGGAAAAAGTAGGAGGAGCTTAGCAAAAAGTCTGGTGGAAAGACTGAAAAAACCCTACGTGTGAACGGCCCTTTAGTATCGCACAGTTCATTTTATTGCATTAAATGTAATAACAATACATGATGACTAATACCTCGTATACTACGATATCAAATCTAAATAGTAAATACTAATAATTTATACCATCAACATGGTTATTTTGTTCATTCAACCACTTTCCTTTCTGACTGCTTCTTCCAGTACCTTGTACTTAATTTACTTTCGCCTTTAGTTCATATACAGTCGTTAAACCAAAACTAAATTAATTATTTATAACATTATTATAATCTCGAGCGAATTTTCTGTTGTTTTCCTCGTTTCTAATAGAAAAAAAGTCTTACAAATAAAATAATCCTATTTTTAGTTTCGATTTCAGTTCAAATACCTGAAAGTGTATTTTTATTATATAAGTTATTATTCCGGTCACAAGGCAGCAATTGATTTCACCTTATGTTTGCATTCCAGCTGGAATCCAATTCCGGTTGGAATCCAATGGCCTCCATTCTTAGCTTGGAATATATACGGTTCTATTATTTCCCCAGAAGCAGCAGGCATAAGCGGAGAAAGAACCTGTCTTGTGATCACATTCCAGCCTCAGTTTTAACGTCCAAACGTAATCAATTGGATTCCAGATAGGAAGAAGAGGCTACAGTGATATATCGATGAATATAATTTGTATCGATGAGTATAATTTGAATCGATGAGTATAATTTGAATCGATGAGTATAATTTGAATCGATGAATGTCCTTTGTATCGATGAATATACTTTGTATCGATGAATATCCTTTGTATCGATGAGTATCCTTTGTATCGATGAGTATCCTTTGTATCGATGAGTATCCTTTGTATCGATGAATATCCTTTGTATCGATGAATATCCTTTGTATCGATGAGTATCCTTTGTATCGATGAGTGTCCTTTGTATCGATGAATATCCTTTGTATCGATGAGTATCCTTTGTATCGATGAATATCCTTTGTATCGATGAATATCCTTTGTATCGATGAGTGTCCTTTGTATCGATGAATATAATTTGTATCGATGAATATAATTTGTATCGATTTGTATAATTTGTATCGATGAATATCCTTTGTGTCGATGAATATCCTTTGTATCGATGAATATCCTTTGTATCGATGAGTATCCTTTGTATCGATGAGTATCCTTTGTATCGATGAGTATCCTTTGTATCGATGAATATCCTTTGTATCGATGAATATCCTTTGTATCGATGAGTATCCTTTGTATCGATGAGTGTCCTTTGTATCGATGAATATAATTTGTATCGATGAATATAATTTGTATCGATTTGTATAATTTGTATCGATGAATATCCTTTGTGTCGATGAATATCCTTTGTATCGATGAATATCCTTTGTATCGATGTATATCCTTTGTATCGATGTATATCCTTTGTATCGATGTATATCCTTTGTATCGATGTATATCCTTTGTATCGATGTATATCCTTTGTATCGATGAATATAATTTGTATCGATTTGTATAATTTGTATCGATGAATATCCTTTGTATCGATGAATATCCTTTGTGTCGATGAATATCCTTTGTGTCGATGAATATCCTTTGTGTCGATGAATATCCTTTGTATCGATGAATATCCTTTGTATCGATGTATATCCTTTGTATCGATGTATATCCTTTGTATCGATGAGTAACCTTTGTATCGATGAGTATCCTTTGTATCGATGAATATAATTTGTATCGATGAGTATAATTTGTATCGATGAATATCCTTTGTATCGATGAGTATCCTTTGTATCGATGAGTATCCTTTGTATCGATGAATATCCTTTGTATCGATGAATATCCTTTGTATCTATGAATATCCTTTGTATCTATGAATATCCTTTGTATCGATGAATATCCTTTGTATCGATGAATATCCTTTGTATCGATGAATATCCCTTGTATCGATGAATATCCCTAGCTTGTATCGATGAATATCCCTAGCTTGTATCGATGAATATCCCTAGCATGTATCGATGAGTATAATTTGTATCGATGAGTATCCTTTGTATCGATGAGTATCCTTTGTATCGATGAGTGTCCTTTGTATCGATGAGTATCCTTTGTATCGATGAGTATCCTTTGTATCGATGAATATCCTTTGTATCGATGAATATCCTTTGTATCGATGAATATCCTTTGTATCGATGAATATCCTTTGTATCGATGAATATCCTTTGCGTCGATGAACATCCTTTGTATCGATGCACATCCTTTGTATCGATGCACATCCTTTGTATCGATGAGTATCCTTTGTATCGATGCATATCCTTTGTATCGATGCATATCGTTTGTATCGATGCATATCCTTTGTATCGATGCACATCCTTTGTATCGATGCACATCCTTTGTATCGATGCATATCCTTTGTATCGATGCATATCCTTTGTATCGATGAATATCCTTTGTATCGATGAGTATCCTTTGTATCGATGAGTATCCTTTGTATCGATGAGTATCCTTTGTATCGATGCATATCCTTTGTATCGATGCATATCCTTTGTATCGATGAATATCCTTTGTATCGATGCATATCCTTTGTATCGATGAATATCCTTTGTATCGATGCATATCCTTTGTATCGATGAGTATCCTTTGTATCGATGCATATCCTTTGTATCCATGCATATCCTTTGTATCGATGCATATCCTTTGTATCGATGAACATCCTTTGTATCGATGCATATCCTTTGTATCGATGCATATCCTTTGTATCGATGAACATCCTTTGTATCGATGAACATCCTTTGTATCGATGAACATCCTTTGTATCGATGCATATCCTTTGTATCGATGAATATCCTTTGTATCGATGAACATCCTTTGTATCGATGCATATCCTTTGTATCGATGCATATCCTTTGTATCGATGCATATCCTTTGTATCGATGCATATCCTTTGTATCGATGAATATCCTTTGTATCGATGAATATCCTTTGTATCGATGCATATCCTTTGTATCGATGCATATCCTTTGTATCGATGCATATCCTTTGTATCGATGCATATCCTTTGTATCGATGCATATCCTTTGTATCGATGCATATCCTTTGTATCGATGCATATCCTTTGTATCGATGCACATCCTTTGTATCGATGCATATCCTTTGTATCGATGCACATCCTTTGTATCGATGAATATCCTTTGTATCGATGCATATCCTCTCTATCGATGAATATCCTTTGTATCGATGAATATCCTTTGTATCGATGCACATCCTTTGTATCGATGCACATCCTTTGTATCGATGCACATCCTTTGTATCGATGAATATCCTTTGTATCGATGAATATCCTTTGTATCGATGAACATCCTTTGTATCGATGCATATCCTTTGTATCGATGCATATCCTTTGTATCGATGCATATCCTTTGTATCGATGCATATCCTTTGTATCGATGCATATCCTTTGTATCGATGAATATCCTTTGTATCGATGCACATCCTTTGTATCGATGCATATCCTTTGTATCGATGCATATCCTTTGTATCGATGCACATCCTCTCTATCGATGAATATCCTTTGTATCGATGCACATCCTTTGTATCGATGCATATCCTCTCTATCGATGCATATCCTTTGTATCGATGCATATCCTTTGTATCGATGCACATCCTCTCTATCGATGAATATCCTTTGTATCGATGAATATCCTTTGTATCGATGCACATCCTTTGTATCGATGCATATCCTTTCTATCGATGCATATCCTTTGTATCGATGCATATCCTTTGTATCGATGAATATCCTTTGTATCGATGCACATCCTTTGTATCGATGCATATCCTTTGTATCGATGCACATCCTCTCTATCGATGCATATTCCTTGTATCGATGAATATCCTTTGTATCGATGCACATCCTTTGTATCGATGCATATCCTTTCTATCGATGCATATCCTTTGTATCGATGCACATCCTCTCTATCGATGAATATCCTTTGTATCGATGCACATCCTTTGTATCGATGCATATCCTTTGTATCGATGCATATCCTTTGTATCGATGCACATCCTCTCTATCGATGCATATCCTTTGTATCGATGAATATCCTTTGTATCGATGCACATCCTTTGTATCGATGAATATCCTTTGTATCGATGCACATCCTTTGTATCGATGCATATCCTTTGTATCGATGCATATCCTTTGTATCGATGCACATCCTCTCTATCGATGAATATCCTTTTCTCCGTCGAATTGAATGCCTATCAAAGATAGTAGTTTTCTATTCAATCTCCTGCTTTTCTTTATTTTCTCCTCAGTTCACAATCATTTATCCTTTAACTTTCAAGTACTTGCCTGTTAGGTATGTTTAAATTCAACTTTACAGTAGAACTCTTCTATAATGCAATCCTCTATCGTGAATGTAGTCCTGAGTAATGAAGTAGCCTCTATAGTGAATTAAGTTTCTTTAGTCTACCATATAATGGCTATCAGTTTTAGAAAACGAATGGCACTTTCATGACAGACTGGAGAAAAATTGTTCACTATACAGGCTACTTCCTTATTCAGGAGACTCATTCACTATACAGGATTTTATTGAACAGCACTTGTATTGTATAAATATGTTATTATTTTGTTTAAGATTGAAATGAAATCATCTTTAAATACTTAGTTTAGTGTATAATATTTGTATATTTATATTTGTAGTATAATATTTTTAGTGTAATATTATGAAACATCGATTTTCAACAATTTACAAACGTCAAACCTAAAGGAATATCCTCCTGATGATCATCATAATTATAATGTTTTCTTTGGTAGAAATCAGTTGCCAACTTTTGTTTTTGGCCATAATTTCTCTTCCATCTGTCTTACTTTTCGTAGTCCTTTGTTATTTAATTATTAAATATTTAAAAAATATTTAATAGTTAGGTATAATTAGGTACGATGATAAATAGTTAAAAAATATTTAATATTTAGGTATAATTAGGTACGATGATAAATAGTTAAATATGTTAGATGATAAATAGTTAAATGTGTTAGATGATAAATAGTTAAATGTGTTAGATGATAAATAGTTAAATATGTACGATTTCTCGTTAAATTCATTCCCCTCTGTCCTCCCCCTCACCCCCATCCATTTAGGGAATAGAGGTGTTAGCTTTGATGTGACTGAGAGGAGTACACTGCAAGTGAAGACTAGAATGCCACCTAAAACCCTGATACCTAACCATCTAAACATTTAGGGTAAATTTCGAGTTATCGGACGATATCACAATTTTGATGAGGAAAAAAAAATTATATTTAATATGTTAAAACATTTTAATTTGTATCCTTGATTCCGCCAGGTATCATGGATACAAATTGAAGTAACTAGTTACAATGTTTTTAATTATAGTTTTTCTTACATGATCGAAAATGTTGTACCGTCCGATAACTCGAAACTTACCCTACTTTTTATTTGTCTCATATGACGGTTTTCTCTTCATTTATCATCTTCATTATTTATTCTCTTATACATTATTAACAAAAGAAATTCAAATTTTTCCAATTTTCATATTGTGATAAAAAAAAGTTTGAGATACATTTATAAAATTTCATAAATTATAAATCAATTTTTAGGAAATAATTTTCTAGAATGAGAACTTTAGTGCAAAATATTCAACTTGTCAACACGAAGTATCTTTTCTGCATTCATGAGCTCACTTTTCTAACTGCAATCAAATCCTTAGAATGGATTGCCGAAATGTTTTAGTTTTATTGACTATATAAATTATTTTGAATGTAGCGTGGTTGTTAAGTTAATTAAAATTTATTTTCATTAAAAGTCTGTACTGTATTGATCAATATTTGGATATTGTACCTAACTAGTTTTTTAAATGATGAAAATAATGAAATAAATTTATACTATAAGGAATTTATTGATTCACAAATTATTGTATCTATTTCAAAAATTTGATGTTTAATTCTATTTTATTTTTTAATAAATATTTTTCCATTTTTGTGTTTTTTATTTATTTTCACTTCTAATCTTTCTATTCGCTCGTTTAAGTGCCATAATTTACCTCTATCCTGATACTGTCTGTGGTAATGGAATCCATAATTTGGATTATGGATTGTCTAATTCCTTTAATCATGTTTATCACTTTTTTAACGCTACTTGCAGTTTTAGAGGATAGCGCTAGGGTTATGCTCTTCAACTACGAGGTATTAGATTTTGTGGTAGGTAGACTCGTAGTAGCTTTTCTGCGTCCATGACCATTTTCACCGACGGTGGTAGGTGACTTAGTTCATGGAGCCACTTTCCATTCTGATTGTTTCCTCCTGTCCCTTGTACTTAATTTCCTTTTTATGTCAGCGATATGGCCTTTGGTTCCGAAGCAGACGTTAAAATAAATATTACTTTCGATAACTCACTATATCATATTTAATTCGCCTGCTAGCGAAATCTTCAATTCAATTTAATTATATTCTTCAACACAAAGGGAATATCCTGGTAATATCTTTTTCTTGACAATATTTCAAAGAACTTTTGGCTGAAGTCCTTTGTATCTGTTATGTTGTGCGTGTTTATTCGCCTTGATAGCCAATGCAAGCAAGGTATTTTTGGAAGAAGTGAGACAGCTTCGGAGTGAAAACAGACATGAAAGACTCTGCAGACATCAAAGTAACGGAGAAAGACTGGCTCAAGAAGCGCCAAAATTTTCCCCTCTTTTATTCACACCTTCAGCTTTCTTTTTCTCTCTGGGGGGTACGGGGGGTATGATAGAGGGGGGGGGGTGAAACAATGCCATCTGTGGTACTAGGCCTGAGAGGTGCAACATAATCAAAGTGAAATGAAAAGTAAAGATCAATAGATTTTGCATCAAAATTGGTACATATTCAATGAATATTGAAAGTTATACATTAGCAATATTCTTTTAAATATTGCATATAAACTGTATAAGTCAATATAATAATGTAAAATTATTTAAATCCAAGAGGAGAGCATGGTGGGACCATAGGAGATTGTAATCTTCAATGGCCCACCCTAAAATTCCTCTTTGAGAATATTATGATTTACTTCATACAATGTTTTTATTTACTCTCTTGAATTTAAAATTATATATTCGCTTATTAAATGATATAAAATCAGCTAATTATATACTTCGCTGATTATTCTTATCTGGTGCATTTAATTTATTAGTTTAAATAAAGGCTTTAAATATACTTAAAAGTCACTCTATTGATCTGCCTAATTATCAGCGCTAACATTATTCATATTTCTTCTCCTGTTTATCCAAAACTAACTTACGAGCCTTGCTACTTGGTTATCCTTTTAACTGCTTGCAAACACGCAAAGGGAGTGAGTTTTACGAAACATGTGACGTCATGCTCATTAAAAAGGTTAAATTCAACGAAAGGAATATTTAGATAAAATAAAGCGGTATGACAGAGCTTCTTAGTACTGAAACAGTCTCAGTACTCGGAAAGTGGGGAATGAACTAATCCGACCTTTAGGAATTAATGATCGACCTTTCATGCCCATTTAAAGGTTCTAGGTTGCTTAGTGATGCCTATTATACGGATCATATGACATATAAATTGAATATCAGAATTAATAAATACTTTAGTATATGAAAGACCAATTGAATGAGTTTGACCTTGATTAAGGTCTAATTGAATGACCTTGACCTTAATTAAGGTCTCATTGAATGACCTTGACCTTAATTAAGGTCTAATTGAATGACTTTGACCTTAATTAAGGTCTAATTGAATGACCTTGACCTTAATTAAGGTCTAATTGGATGACCTTGACCTTAATTAAGGTCTAATTGAATGATCTTGACCTTATTTAAGGTCTAATTGAATATGTTTGACCTTTAAAGTCCCCTCCACCCTATTTTGTATTACTCCATTCATTAGAAGGTTAATGGTTATAAAACTACTAACCATATCTAATTTTGTTTTATATTTTTATTATAATATGTAATTTAAGATGTTCTTGTGATTTCACTTCTTCCTTCCAAATTTCAAGCAAAGAAAAAGTAGGACCCATTGCAGACAAATTCAAAACAACAACAAAGCTGAGCCTGATGGACATAAGAAAAAGGGCTAATATTCAGTTACATAAATACCAGTACCTTAAAAAACATTAGGTACCTGAAAGTGTACCTACATAAATAGCTAATTACCATCAAATTTACGACAATACGTGATAAAGTTCGTAATTTCAACACTGTTGTCTATTTAACACGTTTCCTGCAATGTGACCCACCGGTGGGTCACATTGTTTTTTTTTAAATAGAAGAACAAAGTTTTTTCTCTTTAACCAATGTTTCTTTTAAGGTGTATATTTAAATTCTAACGAAGAATGTATTGTACACAAAATATGGAGAAGTCTACTAACAAAAATGAATATTTTTCTGTCCAAATTGAACTGTAGCTATGACAGTTGATGCTGGCGCAGAAAATTTCTTAAACCTAAGAAATGTCGGACAGTGAAATGTTGATTGTAAATATTTATTATATAATTAATTGCGAAGTAAATACTTAATCAATTTCTTTTCTGTTAATTGTGATATGTTCTATTACCTTAGATCTAAAAATATAAAGCATTTCTAGAGTAATTTTAATTCAGAGTGAAGGGGACCTTTCATTAATGGCCTAATTTGATCTTAGCCTATTATCAAATATGGCACTATTGATTTGGAATAGAATTTGAATTTCAATTGAATTTTTTAATTCATTATATTCTGTTCAGTGCTAACCTTTTACGACCGTGTGTGACGAATTCATCACATACAAAATAAAGGACTATACTGTGATATATTGAATGTGTGGAGCCTAGTGACGAATGTGACTATCGCGTCACATGTTAAAAACAAAATTTAGGAAATTTCAAAACTAATTAAAATTAGTTCATATATTAACTATTTTTTGGCTACTAGCTAGACAGATTCAAAGTTTATATAAATTTTAACTTTTAGAAATTAATTCCGGTCGTGAAGGGTTTAATAAAACGATTAATAAAACTAACTGAAATCTTATTAGTAAACTCCATAGATTTTTCTTGCAAATTTTCATAGATACTAAAATTAAATTAAAATGAATATTTTTACTTTAAAATATTCTTTCCATTGATATCATGAATAAATTCACCAAATATATTCAACCGTGGTAGTATTTTACTTTAATTTTAGTTCACGAATTAGTGAATAAAAGGAGTTATCTTATTTCAATTTATTTTTTTCTCTTTATCTCCTTGTCTCTCCTCTTCAATCCTTTTCTCTCCTCTTCAATCCTTTTCTCTCCTCTTCAATCCTTTTCTCTCCTCTTCAATCCTTTTCTCTCCTCTTCAATCCTTTTCTCTCCTCTTCAATCCTTTTCTCTCCTCTTCAATCATCTTCTCTCCTCTTCAATCCTTTTCTCTCCTCTTCAATCCTTTTCTCTCCTCTTTAATCCTTTTCTCTCCTCTTTAATCCTTTTCTCTCCTCTTCAATCTTTTTCTCTCCTCTTCAATCCTTTTCTCTCCTCTTTAATCCTTTTCTCTCCTCTTCAATCCTCTTCTCTCCTCTTCAATCCTTTTCTCTCCTCTTTAATCCTTTTCTCTCCTCTTCAATCTTTTTCTCTCCTCTTTAATCCTTTTCTCTCCTTTTTATTTCATTTTCTCACCTCTTTATTTCATTTTCTCACCTCTTTAATCCTTTTCTCTCCTCTTTAATCCTTTTATCTCCTCTTTAATCCTTTTATCTCCTCTTTATTTCATTTTCTCTCCTATTTTTAATCCTTTTCTCTCCTCTTCAATCCTTTTCTCTCCTCTTTACCACTTACATCTGTATCTTATATTCACAAAACACTATACCAAATCCATCACACATTCATTTCCTACTCTCTCCCTTTCCCCTTCACTCCCCCATTCACAGTGCCAATAACCAACTCACATCTCAGTGAAAGGTGATCTCATTTTTCCATGCCTCCTCCCATCCAAACGCTAACAATGAGGTTTTTGTTCAAGAAGAGGATATTTATACCCCAAAACAATGCGTCGTATCTGCTCATCGATAACCTGAATAGGAATGTAGAGCATCGTAATTCTACAGAGTGACTAGTCGTAGAGAATAGAGTATTTCTAATTTTGAATATAGTGATGCAGCTTCTTTAAAATTAGTTTTATTTGGTAAGCGCGTATGACTTCATCATAGAAAATAGTTTATTTATAGTTTTGAATATATTGTCGTATTGATGATGGTAATTTACTTTAAATTAGCTTTGCAATTTTAATAGATATACACTTGATAGGATATTACTAACTTAGTGTTGCATAGAATTTGTTAAAATTATTGTTGAAATTACACAAATTCTTTTGAGATTCGGTTAAGATGTTTCTAATATTTCGAATATAGCGAACTATTCTGTAATTGACTGGATAAGTTACTTGTAGAAAAGAATTCTTGTTTTTCTTTAACTGTACATCAGACTGTACAGTGTACATCAGACTGTACAGTGTACATCAGACTATACAGTGTACATCAGACTGTACAGTGTACATCAGATTGTACAGTGTACATCAGACTGTATAGTGTACATCAGACTATACATCAGATTGTACAGTGTACATCAGACTGTATAGTGTACATCAGACTGTACAGTGTACATCAGACTGTACAGTGTACATCAGACTGTACAGTGTACATCAGACTGTACAGTGTACATCAGACTGTACAGTGTACATCAGACTGTGCAGTGTACATCAGACTATACAGTGTACATCAGACTGTACAGTGTACATCAGACTGTACAGTGTACATCAGACTGTGCAGTGTACATCAGACTGTGCAGTGTACATCAGACTGTGCAGTGTACATCAGACTGTGCAGTGTACATCAGACTGTACAGTGTACATCATACTGTATAGTGTACATCAGACTGTGCAGTGTACATCAGACTGTACAGTGTACATCAGACTGTGCAGTGTACATCAGACTGTACAGTGTACATCAGACTGTGCAGTGTACATCAGACTGTGCAGTGTACATCAGACTGTACAGTGTACATCAGACTGTGCAGTGTACATCAGACTGTGCAGTGTACATCAGACTGTACAGTGTACATCAGATTGTACAGTGTACATCAGACTGTGCAGTGTACATCAGACTGTGCAGTGTACATCAGACTGTGCAGTGTACATCAGACTGTGCAGTGTACATCAGACTGTGCAGTGTACATCATACTGTATAGTGTACATCAGACTGTGCAGTGTACATCAGACTGTGCAGTGTACATCAGACTGTGCAGTGTACATCAGACTGTGCAGTGTACATCAGACTGTGCAGTGTACATCAGACTGTACAGTGTACATCATACTGTATAGTGTACATCAGACTGTGCAGTGTACATCAGACTGTATAGTGTACATCAGACTGTGCAGTGTACATCAGACTGTACAGTGAACATCAGACTGTACAGTGTACACTAGACTGTACTTTAGACTGTCATGCAAACTATTTCAGTCTCAAGAGAAATCAAAAGGAAGATAGCTCTGAATTTATCAGTACTGTAAAGTGTAGCTTGATATCTTTCTGGTATTTACGCCAAACGTCTGTTATCGCGTGCCTCATTTTACCGCAGCGTGCCTCAATTTACTATAACATGCCTCATTTTACGACAACATGCCTCACTTTACGACAACATGCCTCATTTTACGACAACATGCCTCATTTTACCACAACATGCCTCATTTTACGACAACATGCCTCATTTTACGACAACATGCCTCATTTTACCACAACATGCCTCATTTTATCACAACATGCCTCATTTTACCACAAAATGCCTCATTTTACCACAACATGCCTCATTTTACCACAACATGCCTCATTTTACCACAACATGCCTCATTTTACGACAACATGCCTCATTTTACCACAACATGCCTCATTTTACCACAACATGCCTCATTTTACCACAACATGCCTCATTTTACCACAAAATGCCTCATTTTACGACAACATGCCTCATTTTACCACAAAATGCCTCATTTTACCACAAAATGCCTCATTTTACCACAACATGCCTCATTTTACCACAACATGCCTCATTTTACCACAACATGCCTCATTTTACCACAACATGCCTCATTTTACCACAACATGCCTCATTTTACCACAACATGCCTCATTTTACCACAACATGCCTCATTTTACCACAACATGCCTCATTTTACCACAACATGCCTCATTTTACCACAACATGCCTCATTTTACCACAACATGCCTCATTTTACGACAACATGCCTCATTTTACGACAACATGCCTCATTTTACGACAACATGCCTCATTTTACCACAACATGCCTCATTTTACCACAACATGCCTCATTTTACCACAACATGCCTCATTTTACGACAACATGCCTCATTTTACGACAACATGCCTCATTTTACCACAACATGCCTCATTTTACCACAACATGCCTCATTTTACCACAACATGCCTCATTTTACCACAACATGCCTCATTTTACCACAACATGCCTCATTTTACCATAACATGCCTCATTTTACCACAACATGCCTCATTTTACGACAACATGCCTCATTTTACCACAACATGCCTCATTTTACGACAGCATGCCTCATTTTACGACAGCATGCCTCATTTTACCACAACATGCCTCATTTTACCACAACATGCCTCATTTTACCACAACATGCCTCATTTTACGACAACATGCTTCATTTTACAATGGCTTGCTCTGATAACAATAGACTCTGTAACTGTACTCGGTTGTTGTTGCCAATTTATTCTTTAAATTCTATTTTGCTCTAATGAGCAAAGTATGTTTTGCACAAAAGGAGGAAAAATTATGGTTGGCCCACCGAAGGTTAAGTGACTATTAACCTTCGGTGGCCCCACCATTATTTTTATCTCTTTTTTCTATGTCTGGAATTATTTTAAGAAGTTTTATATCAAGGAAAAATATGTTTAAGGAAAATTATGGCTGACATTTTCCCCCTTGCTAAATACAAATATTTTAATTTTAATTATATAATCTCTTGATAAACAAGAATCTCAATTATATTTAAATGTAT